>JASVER010000169.1:712806-928886 GCA_030449065.1 Oceanodroma leucorhoa | reverse complement strand
GCTGGGAAGTGCCCGGTGCGGTGTCCCTCTGCGCAGGGGCAGGAAGGATAAACCGCGAGGGAGCTGAGAAGTTAGAATGGCAGAGTGATAGAACCGTTTAGGTTGGAAAAGACCCTTAAGATCATCGAGTCCAACCGTAAACTTGACACTGCCAAGTCCACCACTAAACCGTGTCCCCAAGCACCACTTCCACGCGTCTTTTAAATACCCCCAGGGATGGGAACTCCACCGCTTCCCTGGGCAGCCTGTCCCAGTGCTTGCTAACTGTCGGGGGTACCGTACGGTTGGTMCTGTAACAGCGGAGGGAAGTTGCAGAAAGTTCCGATTGCTGTCTCGTCTCTTGGGAGAGAGATTCCTGCCAGGCTCGGCRCAGACTGCCCTGCAGCAGCCGCCGACGGCGCAGGGGGCAGCGGTGGTCTCTTTAGCATCACTTTTCGTGCTCGTTTTTTCTCGGTGTTTTCGTGTGAAAACACATGAGCTAAGTCTATCGTTTCCTCGGGGCTCCGCAGCGAGCCCTGGCGAGTTGTCCTGTGCTGGTGGTCCCCTCTACAACTCTGTTAATTGGTAACTTGGAGATGGAGAGAGTCCTTATTAGCARTGCCCTCCCCCCCTCCCCGCATCCCTTCGCTCCCGCTGAAGCCAACCCCATGAGGCGAGTGCCAGGAGGAGCTGCTTGTCAAAGGCTAATAAACAAATTCCTCGCGAACACCTGAATGAACGAGGGCCAGGAACAACCCAATTAAGAAACGGAGCTACTGGCTGTTCTTTGTGGCGGTGGAAACAATCCGGGCTCGAAAAGGGTCTATTCAGCGGGCGCTCCGAGAGGTCTGTTTGCAGCCCGCTATTGTTTTCAGAAGCCAAATAAAAGTTCAGCTGGGGGGGAAAGGTGATTAAAAACAACATTCGCCGCTGTCTCCTGAATGCACTGGGAGGCTCAGTTCAAAGGAATCGATCTGTACCCAAACGACGCTGCCCGCGTTTAACCCACGCACCTAAGATTTTTGTTCTTAAATGTTGCTATTTTTAATGATGTCATCAAAAGTATCCCTTGCTTTCCCGTATACGTGAGCAGCAGGAACAACTGTAGTCTCTAGTGCAGCATCGATATCCGTGCGGTGAGGTCCTGGGGAAGTCACAGAAAGGAGTTGGAGCTCGTTTGTCGGAACTAATGGTTTGTTCTCCCTCTCGCTGGGCTGGAAGGTCGGTCCAGCCATGCCAGCCCCGCAGCGAGGCGGGCAGCCTCGCAGGCAATCTCGAGCTGGTTTTTTGACGTGACACTTGTTAGAAGAGGAATAAAAAATCTCCTAACGACCTTGGGCTGCAGAACCAGCCTGAAGTGATCCATTTAGCAGCCACGTTACCACTCTGGAAACTTCTGGGGGAGGACGTGGATTCGAACCTAAAACAGAGATCAAACAGAAAAGCACGTGAACTTTTATCTTAAGCATCGCTAAAAGCCTGGGCATTTTCGGAGGATCATCCTAGCGAGGGTCAKCAGGGTCCAAACAAAAGGGGCGCTCAGCTCCCTTGTCCGGGCAGGTGTCGAGGACAAGCCCTCGCTGATCTCGGTCGGGAGTTAGGCTGGGGATCGGGGAGGATGTTTTAATAATAGGATTAAACGGGGCCGGTTTGGTGCATAGCGTTATTCTTTAAAAGCCAGCGATCCTCCCTGACACGGTTCCAAGATTCCCCCAAGCTCTGCTGGAGCCGCAATTAACATATATTAATGGCTGTTGCTTATTAAGCGCTGATTGCCTAAGAAGCAGACGGTCCTTTTGAAAGGTGCCTTTTCAACCGTGGGGTTTCTCTCGCGTTCAAGTTGGATTGTGCTGTAAACTCCTGATTTCTCCTCACGCTCCTTTGTCACCAAAACGAAGAAAAAAAGGTGGGCTTCTCTGCGTTTGACAACTGTATTTACAAGACCCCAAGTGTTTCCCGACCCCCACCAGACACACGAGGCTCTCCGACCCCGGTCGGCTTCTCCCCCAGTCCYGGCCGCTGCCGGGGAGTGAATTTAAGAAAATGGCTCCAGGCGTGATGCTCCCCCCGCCTCCCCTCCCCGCCCCGTTTATTGCTCTGGCTGGGTCCTCTCCTGCCTTTTGCTCTTTCCCTACTTTCCAGCAGCTCCGCAGGCTCCGTCCCCTTTCCCGGGACACGGGACGGGCAGGACCGAGGAGCAGGCGGAGGCTTGAATTCGCTTGTGGCTGCCAGTGGGGTGGTGGGATCGGACGTTTTAAAGCGCTCTGCAGGTAATTTTGGGGAGCAGCAGTTGCTATAGCGGGGCTTGCCTCGCTTCCTCCTCTCCCCCACCCCGCCTCACCAGGGTTTTCAGACCGTAGTTTTCAGACCAGGGGAGGGAGAAGGAGCTACTTCTTCTCCCTCCGGCCCCGCTTGCGTTTGCGGGACCGTGGGGTGCCAGCGCTGSAGGTAGCTCCGAGCCTCCCTTCCCGGCCCCGTGCTTTGCTTCACACCCGCTCGCCCCGCACCAGCGGGCCCTTCCCAACCGCAGCTCCGGCCCCTCCGGGGGGGGGACCYGCAGGTGCCGCCGTGCAGCCGCGGGGTGTGCGGCGGGGAGGAGCCCCCCCGGCAGCGCTGCTGGCCGAGACCCGTGAGCGGAGAAGCGCCGGGCGCCCCGGCCAGCTCCGCKCCCCGCTGCGCAGCGCCCGCGGGGCCCGGGCAGGGGCTCACCCGCCGGGCGGGGAAATACGGCTCCGAGGTAGCGCACCGCAACGAGAGCGGGGGTCTCCCAGAGCCTGGGAGGGGAGCTGGCCTCCGGCGCTCCTCTCGGGTGCTGAAATGGCTCGAGAAATCCTACCGAGAACTAAGGGTTCGAGCAGCGTGTCCGTGCTCTCCCCTTCTTCTGGAAATAGAAATGAGCCAAATTTTTAAGTAYTCCTCAGAACATGTGCGGCGTGGCAACTCTAGTGCAGTGGGAGCATTACAGGGACCTGTAAAGTGTTGGAACTGTGCGAATCTACACTTTTTTATTCAGTCGGGTTCAGTTCATCTACAAGGAGATTAGCGATGTTTCAAGAGAAACGTTGTCTTGCTTTGAAATAATATGGATCTTAAAGTGTCAAATAGCGTGGCCTTTGGGAAAAATGTTATAATTGGAGTCTCAGGCAGCGCAAAGACAAATTGAAAGACAAAGTAAGAGTCTGAAACTTAACGTTGTAACATTTATTTAAACATCGAAGGAAACACCGTTCACAGGGCTTTCAGCATACCCTCTAACCGCCTCATTTTTCGTTGCATGCAAGCGTGCTCGGTCCCTCCAACACATATTTATACAAAGTCACTTCAAAGAATTGTCAGGATACGCATCAGTCCGCTCTCCAACCCAGCCTGGCACGTCTTAAACCTCGACTGGAGCGGTCAAAATATTTGGAGGGGTTTGAGGTTAATTACAGCTGTCTGAAGCTTTTCCAGTATGTTGCAAAAGTTACAAGCGAACTGCGCCCGAAGGGTGCTTTCTGGTGTGATACCGCTGGAAACAACACCTGCCACTGTCACCCTGTCCTCTCGGGCTGCAAAATTTTGACTTCACTCAAGAACACACCAGCAGCAAACCAAACAACAACAACGACAAAATGCTGACTACACCAAGTGGGATTTATTTCCCCTTCGACATTGTTCAACAGATGATTTTGTCAAAAAAGAAATCCGTACAAAAGGAGTGACACCTTAAACTGCTAAATCACAGTAGTGCTCACATCCACTCAAATAAAAATCCCACCACGGCACCGTGCTGTTTYCAGAGTACCACCAGTGCCGTTTTAAGGCGGCTCGTTTGCCTCCCCCGACCGCAGGAAGCGCCGAGGGGGGCTGCGCCGTACCGGGCGGAGCGGTCCCGTCCTGAAGCCTCCCCGGCCCGGGGGAAGCCTCCCCGCTGAAGCCTCCCTGCTGAAGCCTCCCCGGCCCGGCCCGGAGCCCCCTCCCCGGCGTCCGCAGCGCAGCGGGCTGGGGGCACCGGCTTGGGCTGTGCCTCCGGCTGCAGCCTGGAGCCCTGCCCTGGAGGTGCCCTCTCCCCCTGTACCCGTTACCGTCGTTTTCCTCGCGGTCTTCTCTTTGGGGCAGCCCCAACGGCTGCCAAGCTGGGGGAGCTGCGCCGGCAGCATCCCTCCTCKCCGGGCCACCCAGTACGGGACGTGATGCCCAGACACGTCCCTACCTCAAGCCCCCCGACCCTCCCCTGCGCCCCACACGCCCCCGGGGCAGTTTGCTCAGCGCTACACCGGCGGAGCTGCCCACCTCCTCCGGCACCAGGGCTCTCCCAGCGCGGCTCCGAGCAGACCCCAGGCTCGGTTTGCCTCTGCTCCCCCAGCGCGCCCCGGCCGGGAGAACCGTCCGGCTTCCCCAGAGGGAGCTGGAGCGGGGCGCAGGAGGAGGAGCAGGGACAGGGCAGCGCGCCCCGTCTGCCCCCCGGCCCCAGCAGCTCTGTGCCCGCGGGGCTCTCCAGGCTGCCAGCCCTGTCCGTGCAGGTGCGGGTGTCAGTGCCTCTGCGGAAGGAAGGGAGGGAGGAAAGATGGAAAGGGAAGGGGAGGGGAGGGAAGGGACGGAAAGGGAAGCTCGTGATTGACAGCTGCAGTGGGCGCCGCTCCACTCATCCTCCGCCAAAGTTTTCTTTCGCACGGAGGGAACTTTGCCGTTGCCATGAAATGTGGGGGGTTTGCATGCGCCGTCCCCTCCCCCCCACTCGCTTTGGGGCAGCCGAGTGGAAAAACTCAAGTGGCAACGGGGTGGGCGTAGGTGGGGACGGCCGGGAGCGCCCCGCCGGCAGCCAGCCCGGCCCCGCTCGCAYCCGCACCGCCGCCTCCCCCGGGCTGCGCCGGCGTGCTGCCGCGGGTCGGTCCGTCTCCAGCGGGGCGGAGTGCCCGGCGGCCGTTCCGGTCCTGGCAGGGCAATACGGGTTCTCCCCCCGGGGAGAGATCAGAAGTGGAAGAGTTTACTCCGCCCCCCCGCTTCGTCGGCTCCGGGGGGGTGACCGTGCAGCGCGGGCTCGCTCCGTTTCCAGGCAGCTTCTCCGGGCTTGGCACAGGGCTGTGCATCCACCCGGGAGCCCCACATCCCTTTGTGCCCGGCAAACGCTCGGCTCCCGCCCGCAGCACAGCACCCTGCCCGCGCCCCCGGAGGGCAGCCCCGCTCCGCCCGGGCCCGCTCCTTGCCCCGCGGCGCGGCCGGCAGCTGCGGGACCCCCGCCGGCCTCTGCACTGCGCAGCCCCGGCTCTGCCCCGTCCCGCCGCTTGGGCCGCCAGCCCCGAGCCGGGGGCAGGTGCAGGGCCCGGGGGGCTGCGGGGTAGCGGGGGTGGGGGGGGGTCCGTCACAGCATCCCCGAAAGGACAACTTTTTGGCTCCCCCCAGCAGGTCAGTTACCGGCGTCGGGGCTGTCGGGAACCGGTCGCTGATTGGCTGCCGCCCGCTCATTTATAGCCCGTCAATCAAATACCCTCGGGATTGGTGTGCGCGTCGCTTGGCGCAGCCCGCGGGAACCGCTCCGCACCGCACCGCAGGCGCGGCCGCCGCCGCCGCCGCAGCACCTCGGGGAGCGGCGCCTCCGCTCGCCGGGCAGAAAAACTTCCTCCTCCTGCAGCAGCCGCCGCCCAGGCAGGTTATTTCCCTTCTCTTTTTTTTTTTTTTTTTTTAATTTTTTTTTAACTTCCTCTCCCCGATCTGGTGCCCGCCTGCCCGCCACCCTGGCGCACCTCTTGCCGGCTCCGGCCATGTACAGCATGCTGGAGACTGAGATCAAGACGCCGCAGCCCACGCCCGGTAGCGCCGGGGGCAACCCCGCTCCGGGGAGCAACGGTAAAGGCGGCGGCGGCGGCGGGGCCGGCAACGGAGCGGGAGCCGGCTCGGACCAGGACCGGGTGAAGCGCCCCATGAACGCTTTCATGGTGTGGTCGCGGGGCCAGCGGCGGAAGATGGCCCAGGAGAACCCCAAGATGCACAACTCGGAGATCAGCAAGCGCCTCGGGGCCGACTGGAAGCTGCTGAGCGACGCCGAGAAGCGGCCCTTCATCGACGAGGCCAAGCGGCTGCGGGCCGTGCACATGAAGGAGTATCCGGATTACAAATACCGGCCCCGAAGGAAGACCAAGACCTTGCTGAAGAAGGACAAATACTCGCTGCCTGGCAATCTGCTGGCCCCGGGAGGGGGTAACGCGGTGAGCAGCCCCGTCGGGGTGGGGCAGAGGATTGACACTTATGCCCACATGAACGGCTGGACCAACGGGGCTTACTCACTGATGCAAGACCAGCTGGGCTACAGCCAGCACCCGGGCATGAACAGCCCCCAGCTGCAGCAGATGCACCGCTACGACATGACGGGCCTGCAGTACAGCCCCATGATGTCCACGGCCCAGACCTACATGAACGCCGCTTCCACCTACAGCATGTCCCCCGCCGCCTACGGCCAGCAGCCCTCCACGGCCATGAGCCTGGGCTCCATGGGCTCGGTGGTGAAATCCGAGCCCAGCTCGCCGCCTCCTGCCATCACTTCCCACTCGCAGAGGGCCTGCCTGGGAGACCTGCGGGATATGATCAGCATGTACCTGCCCCCGGGGGGGGATGCCACAGACCCTTCCGCCCTGCAAGGCAGCAGGTTACACAGCGTCCACCAGCACTACCAGAGTGCTGGGACTGGCGTGAATGGTACCGTACCACTAACTCACATATAAWCTTGGCTGCTCCGGACGGCTCCCCGTCTTAACCCCTAACCCGCTCCCTGACTACACGGGGACGTACGGCAGTGTTGCTCGGCTTAGCAGACTTGATACTAACTTTGGAGAAATTTTAAAAAGGAAATCCGTTAGTTGTGTCCTTTTTTTTTTTGTACAAAAAAATATTTGAGCAAGCTGTTATTTTAATAGACCACAACTCCTGCCTCCTAGAAGCCGCTGTGAAGTTTTTAAACCACGGCAACTTCTTTCCTGGTTTCTGCTAGGTTGGGCACTCTTTTATTCGCTTAAAAGTTTTAAAAGATCTTGCATCTTCCAGTTTCGTTTCTAGCGTTGCAATGGCATTAAAGAAAAAAAAAAAAACGGCGGGCTTTTGTTTTTAAACTCCGTTGTTCACGTTATCGTTGTGGTTTCTTAAGTGTTTTGTTCTTCCCACCTTGCCGAGCCTCGCTTGGTTTGTATCCACAATCTGTAGCTTTCACGACTTTTTAACTTTAGGGTTTTGTTCCTTAAAAAAAGGGGAGGTGGGAGAGAGCTGTGCGGGTCGCAAACGCATTTCTTTTATTTATAGTAAGTTGTGTGTCTTGGTTTTTCTTAAGCTGTATACTTATGTAAATTGGTTTGTGAATTTTACTGTGAACCGTGTTTTGACATATCAGATGAAGAAACGTTTTAGTTTTGTTTACCGGATTTCTTCCAAAAAAAAAAAAAAGTCATCGAAACACTCCTTCCCTGTCCCCTAGTCCTCGTTTGCTTCCTTCTTCCAAACGAAGAGAGATCAATAAATTTTATATCAGGCACGTCGGTAGTCTCCGGGCGATTTGTGCGGGGGCGGGCGCGCAGCCGGTCCCTCCGCGGCGGCGGGGGGCGCGGAGCGGGGGCAGCGCGGACCGGCCTGGGGCTCCGGCCCGGGGCTCCCCGCAGCAGCCGCGGTCCCGCCGCCCGGCCGAGGAGCCCGGGAGCTGCCATCGCTTTTCGGCTGGGTTTCTGCGGCTGCCGCGCCGCGGTGTATTTTGGTTGGGGGGAGGGAGGAGTGCTCCTTCYAGTTGAATTTCTTCTACAGAAAAGCAGTACCCGGGCCGGGAAGGCGTCGCTGGGCTGCTGAAGCTGCTGCTCTCCGAGCCGCCGGCCACTTGTTGCCTCTCCGCCCGGCTGGTTTCTCCCGGCCGACGGGGAGGGAAGGGGGTTGCACGTGTGCGCTTCGGGTTTTTTTTATTTTTGCTCTGGAGGATTTGCCTAGAAACCCGAGCTCATGTGAAATATTTACAAAAGTAAAACCCGTTGGGGAACTCTTAATTAGACTCTATTAAAAATGAATGGTTACGGGAGTCCCCAGAGGAAATAAATAATTCAATCTTTTCAGTATGTTTGACGAGTGTGTGCTTTTAGTGTGGACAACTTTTCTTTCCTTTTTTTTTTTTTTTTCCTTTTCTTTAGGGGTCTGCGTTATTCCCGGCTGTATTTCTGTGGGCGCTGCGGAACAGCCCCCCGAGCTGCAGCCCTCGGGGCCGCCGGTCGAGCGGCAGACCGCTTATCCCTCCCTCTGCTCGGCGGCAAAAGTCCTGTTTCCCGGCCGACACCCCACGCGTGCCCTCGGCTCCTCCTGGCCTCGAGGGGCGGCCCGGGGGGGCCGCGGGCCGGGGTCGGGGCTGGCCGAGCCGGGCGGCCGCTCCGCTCCGCACCAGCGCGCCCTTGCCCACCGTCGGTGCATTTCGCAGCGCAACCCCCCCTCCAGCCTCTGCCTTTCGTTTGCTTCGGGTACCCTTTTCGCTGTTTGCCGTAGTCCAGAAGGAAAGGGCAGGGGAGGGTGCTTTTATTGTTTGCTTTGGTTTTGGTGAAAGGAACCTGCTCCGCTCGCCCCTTATGAACAGCGGCTTCGGGGAGACTTTGCGCCCCCTCCGCTGCCCGCTTGCGGCGGCCGAGATGTGCCGGGGGCGGTGGGAGCCGCTTCCCCTTCCCCGCTGCGTTCCTCCTGCCCGGCTGCTTTCCACCCTCCCGGCGGCCGGGCTGGGGGTCCCGGCTGCCTCCCGGGCCCGCAGGGTGGGTGCCCCGGCGGCGGCTCCTGCCTTGCTCTCCGCCGGGAAGCGCGTCCGGGCTCGGTCAGGGCCTTCCTCTGGCTCTTTCCAGAGGAAAATCAATGTTCTGCAAACCACACCGAGAGTCTCCTTCCCTGGTGCGGGGTGCCTGGCTCCTGGCCACCCGGGGAAGGGGGGGGGGGTGCCGGGAGCAGCTGCTGCAGGTCCTCAACCCGGGGAGAGACCCCGGGGCCAGGCACGCTGCCCTCTGCACAGACGAGCCCCTGGGGCTGTCCGCCCTCGGGTCTGTGTGGTAAGCCCCTGGCACCACACACGCTCCCCTCTGCTCAGGAACGGCCATGCCGGAATTTGGGATAATCCTTTTGCAAATGAGAACCCAATGTGTTTAATACCTTCAGCTCAATTCCTTCCGTAACATTTCTGGTGAAATCTGGCAAACCTGTGGTGTTGCTTTCTCCTGTTTGCGCTGCTCCCCTTCAGGTAGGAGTGTACCTGTTACTGGCTCTATGAGGAGAAGCAGCCCCATAACCCGGAGGTCTGAGAGAAGGGGATAAGACCAGTGGTGTTGGTACGGTACATGGAGATAGGCGGGGGGGGGGCAGCAGGTCCCGTTTCATCTCAGCTGGGGGTCAAACTGCTCCCCAATGCTCTCCAGAGCAGGCAGTGCCAGGACACCTCTGRGAGGGGAAGCATGATGATCCTCTTTCCTAAAACAGGCCTCCCTCAGCCTTCCCGGAGAGGCGTGCGGTGCAAGTCTGACAGAAGTGAGGGCTCCTGAGCAGGTGAGCTGCTGCCAGCACTGGAATTGTATTTGATATCTTCAGAGTTGAATTGCAGCTGCATCATTATAACTAGTTGTTCTCAGATGTCATCTGAGTTCTCTGGAAGTAGATTCTCTGCCATGAAAGGGGAGAAACACTGTTCTTCAAAGGTTTGCAGTATTTAAGTTCAAGTTMTCCTCCTCATTTGCCAGAAGTCAGGGCCTAAGGAGAGTTTGTGAGCAAGTCCCTGAGGGGTCACAGAGAGGTGCCTCTGTGTAAACTACCTTGTTCTCTCTGAAAGCTCATCTCAGTGGTTTGGCTTGTGGATGCTTTTCCTGAGGTACTGATTTTGAGATGCCCAGACAAAATCCTCCATGCAGTTTTCAGCTTGTTGGGGCTGAACTTTATCCTGAAGCTCATAAATTGTGGGCAGAGTTTGTGGAAAGGGTTGTAAACAGGCACACACCACTGGATGGGGGAGAGGCCCACTGCAAGCCGAAAGCAATGAACCCAGCCTTGTACATAAGTACAAGTACAGATACAGCCTCTTCTTCCCCGAACACGAGTGTATTTTCCATCAGAGAGCCAAGAGCATAGAGGGAGCCACTGCCTGAAAGACAACTTGTTTTCAAAGAGCACTGTTACATCCTTTGCTTGGACTGAAGAAATTTGCCTCATGAACAAATGCAGAAACATGTTCCCTTTAGAATTAATGAAGATATGTTTTATTTGTACYGAACTTCATTTTTAAATTTTCAGTGTATTCTGGACATAGACATACATCCTGCATGCATTAAATCTAAATGCCTTTTGAGCAGTGTCCGTGCGGGATTTCATACTCCCACTTGTGTGGGAGGGATCAGAATCGAGCCATTAACATTCTCAGGGAGAGCAGGTGAGGTTCCAAACAGTTATGTACGAGACATGTTGGCTCTCTGGAAGAGGGGTTTGCACAGGATCCTTTGCTCCAGAAATCCACAGCACTTTCCAAGATAGGGCTGTAAGTGAAATGCTGAGTTGTTGCATGTGCAAAATYATTAGCAACTATTTGCACAGTTACAAAAACCTACAGCCTTATTCTAGAACATCTAGAATAGATGCAAGTGCATTCATTATCCTTAGAAAGACTGAACATCGGCCGTGGAGAGGTTAATAATGTTAGCATTTAAGTGTAATGACAATATTTAGGCTTTGCGTTAACACTTTTTTGAATGGAAGAGTGGAAGATCACACTTGGTGCTACTGTTAGTCTGTCAAAAAACAGCGTATTGGGTTACATTTTGATGGTTCCTTCCTATACCAAAGAGCTGCAGAGAATTTATTTCAACAAAAATTGGTAAGTGAAAATATTTTAAATTAAAGTTTCAAGACAGTCTGGTTGGGGAGTAAATTCTAATAATTAGCAGAGGAATCTGATCGTGGGTATTTTAARAATATTTTTTAAACCACACATTTTTGTATTTCTAATACTTTTTGCTATAAGAAGAGATGAATATTAAATTCAGCAAAAGGCATATGATTAGCATAAATGCTTCACGAAATCATTTATAAATCAGTGCTTTCCCATATCAGACATGAGACTAAGAAAGTATACTTTTCAGGAACAGTAGAAAGATAGGAACTTGTCTAACTATCTCCCSATGTTAATAGAATTATTTCATAGGAATGAATACAGCGGAAGAGATGAAGTTAGGTGATGTTCAGGACTGGACTGTTGCTGCTATTCCCAATTCCTGCAAAAGTGAGAAGTTTGATATGGCTTCTTTTCTACTTATATATACCTTAATCCTAGATTTATTGTAGTGAAGTCCAGTTAATTTACATCATGCAGATTCWGATTATTTCTATGGTAAACCTGGAGTGACAAAACACAGAAATCTTGAAAGAGATAACATTTGAATCCATTTCTTTTAAGATTTCTCAGGGAAGGAGTAGAGAGACCTGTTACTGCAGATCTGTCTGCATGGGGTGATTTAGTGGTCAATGCAGATTAAGTTTTCCAGAATAATTTCCCATATGCTTCTCTATCCTGACTTTTTACTGATGCCACTACATGCAATAATAATTGCAACACGGTGACTTATTTCACAACAGAATGTCCTCAGGATGAGGAATTAATTATTCTTTGCTGTGAATACCATTCACAGCCAACTTCTTTGTGCTGCTAGTCAAGTAAACAGGATTTCAGATTTGCCTCCTCCAAAGACATCCTCAGAAGCTCTTTATCCATTTCATACCTCAGTCTTCCAGTTTCTAAAATGACATCTATACCTACTTAGCGCGGCAGGGGAGGTTGCAACGCATGTGAGCACGTGTGTGGGGGTGAGAACAGGCGAATGAGGGGGGGGTGTCACAGTAAATCCATAAAGAGGTGTATTTATACCTCCTCTGTGATTTTAAAAAAAAAAAAGTATGTACCACTTAAATGTTATTTAAGTCAGCTTTGTGCTCAGGATGCTCATCTGTATTGTTGTACTAAGTTCAATGATACCATATTTATGCCAGGTTACTTTTATTCGGTAATACACCAAATTAAGCTAAATCAATCTGAGCATGATTTGGCCTGGTTTAAAAATGCTTGTGCTAATGTAACTGAAGTCTCTGATTCATGTCCACATGGTGAAGCAGTTGTGGGGTTTTAACACATTACTGCCCCAGAGCTGTTTGCTTAGTTGATCTTCTGGAAATCACACCTTTTTCTGTGCTTTGGCCATCACAGTTCACATGCTGGTGGATTGGTGCAAACTCACCCCGGCTGATGGGGAGAAGTGTGAAACAGAAGGTACTGCATAAGCTGTGCTGCTTCCAAAGACATGCAAAGGGAACCAGGTTCTCAGAGCCCCAAATCGCTATGTGTATATTCCACGTGCACAGCAGCCCAGAGCTTGAAAAGAGTCAGGCATAAGTGGGGAAGGGCCCAGGAATAAGAGAGAGATTAAGCAATGTTAAAAACTTGTGAGCTTCTGTCATTTATCTCTTCCGGGGCTTCTGATTGAGACTTCTGGCCTTGGTGAGCTTTTTTCTTTGTCTCCGTGAAGAATATTATGCATCTTTTCTATACAGGCCATAGGAAACAGTATAGCAGTGATTGCACCAAGCCTTCAGGATTTCCCCTTTGTACTAGACTCAGCTTATTCATTTCATGCATCATCATTCACAGCTTGCTGTGCTGATTTCAAAAATTCTATACATCTACTTGACACAAAGGGGAGAGACAGAACATAGTGGTGGATGTGCCTTAGGTGCATGTAACGACTGTTCTTGAATGCCATTTGCAAGGGAAGGAATCTTGAAAGTCAATGGGAACTTTGCCCATTCAGAGTTCAGGATAAGGCACTTGGCATTGATTTCATTTTCATTGTACCCTGCTGCCTAGTCAGAAAAGCTTCTCTTCCACAAAGTTAAGAAAAGATATT
This sequence comes from Oceanodroma leucorhoa, assembly GCA_030449065.1. Lineage (NCBI taxonomy): Eukaryota > Metazoa > Chordata > Aves > Procellariiformes > Oceanodroma > Oceanodroma leucorhoa. The sequence goes on along the minus strand of JASVER010000169.1, from coordinate 915,996 downwards.
TTAATCCAAATCATTCTTTTCTTTTTTTTTCTTCTTTTTTTTTTTTCCTTTAAGATTCACTGGGCAGTTTTCATTTTACAGCCTGCAAACAGCAAATGTAATCRTAGGAATTCCTTTTACAAAGTAAGTTATACTTTCATTATTTAGCAAAAAGTTCCTTTCTTTTAGTCTGTTAAACAGGTGAGCATTTGTGAAACAGGTGTTGAATTTTTATGAGTGTACCAGAGTTGGGATAGTAACTGAATTAATTGTCATGCCCCTAAAGTAAAAGGAAGTAAAGGAGCTGAATATACAAACTTTCAAACGTATGCAGCAGGATAATTCTGTGTAGTTTTCCAGGCGTTCAGCAGGTCCGCACGAGTTGCTGCAGCAAGCATCAGCCCTGGCTGTGTTCTCTCGGGGAATGTCCTAACAACAGTTGAAGTTTTTCTGACTTGGCCAGTTTTGTGCAGAGCATGCAATGTTATGACAAAAGTTTTTTTAAACTATACTCAAAGTAAGCAGACCAACTTCTTGAAAGTATTTTGCTTCCTTTTCCAATAACTGTTCTGCTCTTCTTCTCTCAATAGATTTCAGTCTGTACTTGTGTCAAAAGGGAATRATTCTAGTCAAGAACGAGATGCTTTGATTTGAAAGTCCTGTGTAAGCAGGTACTAATAATTTTGGATTAATTGTTAAAGGAAATAAGGATTCTTTTGTTGTTTTTTGTTTAGATAGCAGTATAACAAAAAGATTATTKAAAAATTTATACTGTGGTGGCATTGGAAGATCTCCTGCTGGAGATTCTGGAGTAGGAAACAGGATTRTTTTAGCCGCTAGCAGAGGACTGTCCGTCCGTCCGCTGGCGTTACTTTGTTATCCAATGACTGACAGGCCAATTAATGGTCGGAGGAGACTTGTGAGCTACACGGAGAAGCATGGCACCACCAAGATCTGGCAGATCATTTGGATTTCCTGTTACATGAAACTTCTCCTACAACCATTTTCTCTTCAATTATTCAAGAGAGGACTAGAATGCAGGCCAGCCTAAGCAGATTTCAATAGCACCGAACAAGCATTAGATGAGATTTTGCAGTCCTACATCTGATTCCTGTGCTTTGGTTCTGCTTGGCTCCATCTGCCTCCTCGATCCTGCCAAGACTGAGAGACTGGATATGAACAGAGCCCCACATCTAGGGGAGCCCTGACTATGCCGTCCTACTCCTTTTTGGACAAACGCATTTGCACTGGGCTGTCAGAATGTCAGTTCAGGATACTGCTCTGCTACACACARTCTTGAGAAAGTTCATTTCTCCTTACACTGAGGTTTCGTCGTGGGAAAATCCCTCCTTTCCTAACAGAACTACTGATCTCTAGTTTTCATCAAATTATAGTTCCAAACAGCTTCACACCAGAAGCTTGTTGGTAGCCCTAGCCAGTTGCTGACAAGATATGAAGATATTGCTGACATCATGATATTACAAGAGTTGGGTGCTGAGCACCTCTGTACCTGGCTCAGTACAGGCTTCAGGAGGAGAAAGGGGGACTAATGGAAAATACTGCTTAGGAGTGGTGTTGGGAAGGCACTGGCAGACATTTGGTGCTTGATCTGCTTCATTTTCAGTGCAAAGTAGGTTGATGAGGAGCAAATGTCCTTTTGCCTGCRTCCCCTTATGGGAAAGCCAGTCTGGGTTGAAAGCATTGCTAAGTGAAGGCAAAGTTTCTTTATCTGGATGGAAGCCAGAAGAAGGAGGACAACTGGATGCTGATGTAAGGGTGTATTAACTTTCTCTGAAAGTGCTTTATGATTGTAGCACTAGATTGTCTGCTTTGATTTGTGACAAGGAAGTAGGGGAATGTGGTCCTTGAATGAGAAGCAGGGTAGGTTACCGTAGGGTAACCTCCTTGGTGACTTTCAAAACTGTGATGGCTGAGATTGTTACCAACCCATGAGAGAATTTCCTGAGCAATTCCTAATGAGAACCACTGCCAGTTGTAGGTTTTAAGATTTCTACCTTGGCTTGCCCATAGAAGCACTGGGGAGAGAAGAAGCAAGTGGAACAGTCCATCATCATCAGGGAGATAAGAAAGTCGTAAGAAAGTCAGGATTATAAGCATAGGGCTAAACATTTCAGGTGGGAGGGAGAGGATTTGGATTTACCTTGCCTACTTCATGAGAAACAAGAAGGCTTCCAAAGGGGCAGCAGGTGAGTTTAATAAATTGCATCACAAATTTTRTTGCAAAAAAACCCTTGAGCACTTTTTATTTTAACATGCTTTAGRCTACGAGCTTTTCAGAGGAATAGGACTTGTTTTCCCTAACTTCTGAAGCATTAGGTGTGATTTTGATGATCACACGCAGGTTTAATCACCATTTRTGCCTGTCTTAATTCCAGCTCCAAAGACTGGCAGCCCAAAGGGAAGTGTGGGAAAGCAAATAGTAACCCACAGCATGAGAGGTAAGTGAAAGCTGTGGCTCTGTGAAACGCATTGTTCCAACTAAACTGAGACCCTTTCCTTTTCTTTGAAGCCTTTTAAGGCAGCGTTGATGATCTGCAGTGGTGCATGTGGAAGGGAGGACTAGAGACAGAGTGCCAATTTAAAAGTAGGCTTTTATGATTTAATCACAAATATCATTCTCTTGCTGCAGACGTGAGAAGTACGCGTATAGAAAATGGCATTGTGACAAATAGTACCAAGAGGTTTTTTTCTGAGTCCATTTCGTGAAGGCTGGGCAGGGAGGTTACATGTAAAAAAGGAGAATGATACAACTAATGGAGACAGAAGGGGGAGGCCCAAAGGTAATGGGACGAAAGGAGTTTATCACCTTGAAACATAAATGTTTCACTTCTGAGGATTATTTAAAACTGTGAAGAAAACAATGCAATGTTATTTTATATTTAAAATATATCTGTATTTTCTGTGTCTCATAGTTACTTTTTCAATATGCACAACATGACCAGAATCTAGCTTATCCTTACCTTGAAGTGTGAACACAACAGAAAAATCAGTTGTAGCTAATGAATGAACAGGGACAATAGAGATCTACTGGCATTTGTCCCTAAAATCTCCGTGTGAAGGGGAGGACAGGGGAGCTTTGGGAGCTCTGGGAGGGAGCTAGCCCAGATCTGCTGAATTTCGATGAGGATTTCTCTAGTTTGTCTCCCATTCTGGTTGGCTGCATTATTATTTATTTCATCACTCAAATTGTGGTAGGTGCTGCTTGCCTTATAGTATGAATAACAAGCTATTGGGCTCAGTAGAGTTCACTTATGCAGTAGGCGATAATAATTCTCTCCTCTGCAGGAACTGCTGGGTAAAATTTGATAGTCTCGGCTGCGCCCCAGGGGGTTAGGGGAAAGGATCATAATGGTCCCTTCTGACCTTAAAATATATAAGTATATAACAATATCTAAGTATATACCAAGATTGTATCCTGGCCGCAGTACAGTCAACGGATTCCCCCTACAGCGTCTCCTCTGACACGTTGCAGTCTAAAAGCTTAAGAAAGACACAGCATGGAGCAACATGACCGCAACAGATGATGTGAGAGAATAGGCAAACTACTAAAAGAAGGTCCTGCGGTTACTTGGATGTGTCACATGGCATACATATATGAACATATACCCTTTGGCACAGGAAGTATCCAGTAGATTATCCATAAATGAATGTGTTCAGGTACATTCCCTTGTATCCCTGCAATAACTTTTGCTAAAGTATAGGACATAAAAATTACTTAAATAACTGTTGGATCAAGTAATACAGAAAACAAATGTATACTATCAGGCCCCCATGTTATCCCACAAATGRTGCTGCCATATTCCCACTTCTTTATTGATAACATTGTTCATATTCATTGTTAAACTTAACCTGAAGAGGGACGTTAGTAACAGTTCTCTGGTAAAATTTGACTAATCATAAACTGAAAATAGCAACTTTTTCATCTGAAACATCTGTCTGAGCATATTCTCATACCCTTAGTCCAGTGAAGTGCCTCATCTTCAGATTGGAATATTTGTCAGTAGGATCAGCTGTTAAATGTTTGACAACATTTCTATTTCAGTGGCCTTAAGTACCTTCAACATTTACAGGCTCCTGAGGTAAGAGGGAGGGGAAGATAACACCTAGCTAGTGCTAATGATTCTGATGGCTGAATACCGAAGAACTAGTTACGATTGCATTGTTGAGGTGTCTTCAGAGCCAATAGGCTAGGAAACTATTTTTATCATGAAAATTTAGATCGTGTACAAATTGCCATGCATATCAGAGATCCTTGGGCTCTGTGGATTTATGTCCTCACTGGCAGGTAGAGAAGATGGCAGATTTCGCAATCCAGTAATGATTGTCATTTGCTCTTAAGGAATCTCTCAAACGTCATGGCTGTGATAGAGGCATGGTACCGATGTACAGGAAGAGTATGTGCTTTCAATTAAAGAAAACTAAGTCAGGTAAAGGGAAGGTGACCAGGATGTTGATGCAGTCTTCCCACGTGTCGGTACCTGGGATGTAGCATGCATGTCTGCACCATGCATGACTGTCAGTCACACAGAGCTGTTGGAGAAGTTTGAGACTGCAGCTAAAAAAATGACTTTGGGACAAGAGATCTAGAAGACATTCTCAGGAGAGATATAAAGAGGTGGATATATGTGCGATTATGTGATGACTGGTGAAGGGAGTAAGAAGCCTGCATAATACCTGAAGGATGCAAAAAGTAAAACTAGTTCTGCTGGGTGGTGCCCTGTGACACAACCAGGAAAAATGGGTTAGATTTAAGGAGGATTTTGTCAAAGGAATGCCAGGAAAATAAAAGCCAGAGGTACAAGGTTCTCTCCAGGAGAATGTTTCAGACGTTAAAGCAGGACTGGGTAAAATATCTGTGAACTGTGGAGAAGAATCTTGTCTTGGAAGAAGGGGAGACCAGTGTTTCATGGCTGTTCTCTGCACGTAATTTCTATGAGTTGCCACTGGCAGTTAACATAGGCTGGTCAGTTTGACTTGTGTTTCCAGTAAGTTTCTCGGTATTGTTCTCCTGCGTGAGCTCAGGCTTTATCTGAGCTTGAGCACTCGGTCATTTGTAAAATAATTGATTTGCTCTGATTGAAACATACGTGATCAGGTGCTGATCAGGTGATATGGTTTGATAATAATTCCTAATTTTGGGGTTGTTTTCCCTGTTAGATCTCAAAGGAAATCAGTGCAACTCAGTTACATTAGACAAATGGTCCAGGGACACCCGGTAAGGCAGTGGCAGAGCCAGTAGTCATCCTTTGTCTCAGATTGATGCTCTGCCCACTGTTTGGAAGAGAAATTTCAGAACTGGGTTTGTTATTGTTCTCTCTGCAGCATTTCCTTGTGTTGGTGATGGCTCCAGAAGAGCTCCAGCAGCCCTAAGAGGGAATTGCTCCCARTTTTCTCCTTACACCTCTGCTGAGGGTTACTGGCCTTGGAGAGGGAAGTGTATATGTGCCAGCACTTCAGCCACTGCATACTAGCTTAAACTAATGGTGTTTTCAGGTACACTGGACTACTTATGRTAGAGGGCTGGTAATCTCGGTGTGTCATACGGGCTTTGTCACCCTGGTAGAGGGAGAGCAAACAGTCATGTAGTTGTTTCCTATTTTTCCCCAGTGTGGACTGCCAGAGCTTATCTAGGGACAGTAGTGTGTGAGGATGGCTCAGCTACTCAGCACTGTCTGAGCCTTCCTGGAGGCGTTGTGTGATGGCTTTGGAGATCTGAAGGATCTACATGCCCTCCCTGGTGCTGACAAGGCCCTGTGTGTGTTTGTAATTTGCGGGAGGTGCTTCGTGCTACAAGCTAGGTGGAACTTCAGAAACCAGTGAATACAAATTCACTCAAGTATTACTAATTTAAAGATACCATTCCTCCTCCCAATAGACAACGACACTTAAATATTGGGCTTAATTTCACTAAAAATATAATCTCTTGAAACGTGTGTCATGTTTTTCATTAAACACAAAAGGCATTTTATGTGTTTTGCAATAAAGTATACAGATGAATCCTAAAGACAAGGAAAGATGATGGGAATTAAAGTCTGTCAGTGTTCCCTTGCAAAATTTCTAAGCTGTGGGGATTTGATGTAAGTTTATTTTGTTTCAAATCAATTCTGTGGAAGGGTAACTTGTAGCTGAGTTTGCTGCTGGTTTGATGCACCCGTTGAATCTACTAGCAGCTGCAAAATTCCGGGAGCCTGGCCTTTTCATGATTCAGTGACCATGTAATTGGCCATGGGATTTATTCAGCCTTTTCATTCTATGTGACCCTTCCGTACGGCATCCCTACCAAAACGTCCCGGTTAAATTCTGTGGCTTTATATTGTGCATTCTGAATGAACAGCTCACAATTTAGACTCCATTTTCCTTGCATATACAACCAGATGAAATATCATAATAATGGCTGCCTGCTGGTTTGCATCATTGTTAAAGCTTAAAGTATACAGCCTGACTTTAAAACATAGCGAACTGGCCCTTTGTGAGCAAAGGGCATTGGTTTTGTTCTCTGTGTCCGCTTTGGGTACTGCCTGGAGTCACCTGACAGCAGATATTTCTGCAAGCCAGTTACTAAATGGACCATCAGGAATGGGCACAAGGACATGCAAGGGGGTAAACAGTCAAGCACATACTCAGCCCCCATCCTGCAAAAGTCCTAAAATACTGTGACTTAATCATTTAGCAAGACTATTTGAGCAGTTTCAAACATAACTACTCTTCGGAGCCAGCTCCCTTGTCTTTATCCGCCCTCTGGCTGGGAGCTCTGGGTGTGGGAGGAATGCAGGATTGGGTGCTTATCTCTTCATCTTGTCTCTGCYGTGTTTTGAGTTGCTAACTTGAGTGGTGGTGTGCCTGGAAAAGATTGGCTGGGGGAGGTCAGCTACTGCACTGATAGGCACTGGTGGGAATGGAGGTGGAATATTTATATGGGGAATATAGTTTTTGTATTGTGGTCCAGATTCTTTATTCTAAAACCATGTAGTATAATTGAAATTATATACTTTCACGTGYACGATGTACGTCTTTAGTAAGACAGCTTGATGTAAGCAATGGGTCACAACTGGGAGTCTACCCAGAGGTTATCATCTGTGTGAGAGTTGTTGCTTCTAGCACTAGTGGTCAAGATTTCGATCTCTGTTACACGCTTTAGTGTGGAATAACTAGTTTTACAAAGGTGTGGCTGAAATAAAAATTTGCTGTGGGTTTCACTTCCAAGGCCTGCAGTGTGACAGGATTACAACTGCAATATCATCCAGGAGAACTCTGCAAAACCACCAAAAGCGCCTTTTACATGTGACGATTAAARTTGTTGTAGGTTGTTTCAGGAAAGAAGGGGGAAAAGAGTGCCTTAAAAAGCTGCTGTTATTAAAAATATAAATAGAAAAAAGTCTTATGGAAGCGGGGTTTCCTTTCTTAAACTAAGTCTGATTTTTTCCAGAGCAGTAAAGCTCATTCTATACCAGCTGTTGCTGACTTAATTCGGAGGAGGTGAAAAGTGATTATGCCAGTTCCTCAGGTACAGCAGCATTATCAGTGTCTCGGTGAGCAACGACTGCTGCGCGGTACGTGAATGGAGAGTGGCGAGGAAGAGCTTTGCTCAGGTCTCTGGTAGAAGGACAGTTGAACAGGACTGTAAGTGCCCTGGCAGCCAACAGTATTATGATGGTGTTTCCCACATGTTACTCCTTTGAGTATATTGTATTTGCAGCCAGTGTTAGTGGGTCCAAAATCTTTGTTGAAAAGAGCACTTTTAACCCTTCAGGATCAGCCCGAAACCTCCGTGATGGATTGCTCACAGCTTCTTGACAGGTCTGCTGTCTTTCATGCTTTCTTCCTCTCTGACGAGTGAGACAGCTATCCATCTGCCATGCGATGGTAAGCACTTCTGGTGTGCTAGCTCACTTGAGAAAACTAAAATATTGCAAAGTGTGCCATGTAGAAAGGCTCATTTAGGTCCAAGGCTTTCTGAGTGCTGCTACACAGCACCACACCTCATTCCCTGTTTTCTGATCCCATGGGCTAGAAGAAGGTCAATGATCCATCAACCAAATGGAGAACTGGAAAAACCTAAAAATGGGAGACAGTTAGCTGTAGCTGTAAGGGAAAAAGGAACAGTGCAGGGCTAACAGTGCTGTGAAAATCTCAAGTTAAAGGGGACTCTGAGCACATTGCTTTTAAGTGACTCTTTTCTAACACTTCTTCAATTCKATAATAGTTGCTGGTCAGCCTGGCTCCGTCAGCTGGTCAACCGTACAGCATTGAAAAGCACAGTTGCAGTATGAAGTAGGCTCGTAAGAGAACTCATGAGTTTGCTATTTTTCACCCTTAGATGTATTTTCAACACTTCTGAGTTAAAATGGCAGATCACGCAAGGTGATAGCAAATGCACAATGCCCTAATTATCACTGGGTTAACCTCAGGGATGCCAGAGTGCCCCATCGGCTGCAGTAAATGAGTGAGCCATCGAGGGACTGGGAGCTGCTGAATGGCATCCTGCATCTGCATCCATATTTTAAGAAGCTTTGGTTTCCCACATCACATTCCACCCAGGAATGACCTCAAATCACTCTGCAGACTTCAGTGAGTTCAACCACAAGTACCAGTACTCCCTGGTGCCCAGGATCCCGGCAGTCTTACAACATCCCTGGATAATGGTAAGAGATCCCTAGAGATTAGAAACATGTAGCTCTCGCATAGGCTTACAGATGATAAAGCCAAAATGTTAGAGCCTGAATGCATAAGGAGAGGGTGTGTTCATGCACAGAAGACAACTCAGTTTAAGATTATGCCTTTAGCTGAAGTAGTACAGCTTTTGATAAACTGCATTTTATTAATCATCTTTAATAGATTAGAAGATCTGGGKTTTTTTCCATCAAAGATAGTCACTTAACTTTTTTTTTCTCTTTCTACAGGTGTTACCTATCTTTTTTTCACCCTTGAGAGCTGGGGAGCTGATTGAGGCATCCCTGAACTGATTTATGTAATTTAAAAGTTCATCTTCAAAAATCTTTATCTTGAACTGCAGAGCTGAATTAGAACAGTTATTTATTAGCTTCCAGACTCAGCACCCAGATCATCTTTTCTCTTTATTTCCAAGCTGAATATTTTTGTTCTCTAGCTTTCTGGGTATCCGGTGGATGMCAAACATTTTCACACCCATCTTCTATTATCTTGCCCCAAAGATAAAACCCATGTTCTCTTCTGCTCTAAACCTTCTTTGGTAAATTCCTCTCTTCCTTCGGGGAAAAAAAGAGACTTTCTTTCCAAGCCCACTATGGCAAGTGTAAGAGTAATGAAATTAAAATACTGTGAGTTTTTTTGACATATCAGAAAAGACAGAATTGCAAGATTGGGGCCTACATTTATGTTGGAGAATACAGCCAGTGGCTAGCTYGTTAGACACCAGCCACTGATATACACTATAGTCTTAAGTGTCAGAGAAGGTGTTAGGAAGGATGCTTYAAAATTAATAAAACCCATTTGGCTTGGAAAAAGCATTAAGGTCAGTTTTTTATTTTTTTCTTCTTTACTTCCTCTAAACTGACACTTTTGTGGAAAGTGAGTTTTAAGTATTGTAATGAAAAATATGAAGGCGTTATTATGCTGTGACAGTTTAAGTGATGMAAATAATTGCAATTAATTTAACAAATATTGACTATATGCGATGACTCTTTGTGATGCCAAGCAATAGATCAAACTTATAACCCTCACTGGTACCTAACAAGCTCAGCCTCAATGCAGTTAGGGGCACAGATGCRTTGGGAACACCCTCTTCAACAGCTTGGGGACATGCTGACCAAWTCAGCTGCCTTTCCTGCTCCTCTGCCTGAGATTACCTGTTGCCTAAAGCTGAACTGCAGCAGGGATGTGCTCCTGAACTGCTGCAATTCACAGGTTGGTTTAGCAGCGTAAACCACCGTTAGTCCTGCTTTATTGTWCACAGCCCAGAATATTTACACAGCGTTTGAAGGGAGCATCTCCGTAGCTTCCGCCGCTGAACCCAGYGGGAATTGTGCATCAGAGCTCTCAGGGATTTACAGTGCCTTTTCCAGTCCCTACATGCACAGCACAGAATGTAACTTTTCAGAGCTCGCAGCAGCACAGAGCATGTGAACATTAGTGCCTTGTGCTGAAATGATTGAGARAAATTGGGTGCAGATCTGATTTATTCGATACTTGACTTTGAACCGATCCGCACAGTGCAGTGCAGCCAGTTCCCGCTGGTTGCTGCAAAGACCTGAGAACATGAAGTTGTCGTCTTGTGTGCCACTGGACACAGCCTTGGTACCGTTAAACTCTAGGGCTTGTGTAGTGCTTTTCAAGGAGGCAGTTAGTTTTGTAATTCCAATTTTACGGACTAGGAAACTTGGGCCAGAGGAGCCCAAGGTGCTTCTGRAAATTCTTGCGGAGAGTGAAGAGCAGCAGGATTGGGGCCTTGTCCCCCCRCCCAGGTCACTAGTGCGGCCCCCGGGGCAGTCCCAGGAGAGGGCTTTGCCAGCTTGTGGCTTCTGTGCTTGGTGCGCTACTGAGGGCCACGGAGGAAGGTGCTAAAATCTCACCCATGTATGTAGAAGTGCCAATTGGGCTTAGTCACGATCTGGATGTAAATGTTCCAGCTCAGATGGTTTTGCAGGCAGGATCCGAATGAATGGAGGCCAGCCGCGTGTTGATGGCTGTTTAAGTGAAGGGATTGACAAGGGGATCCATAGCTGCAGGCAGTGGACCAGTTTACCATTCCCAGCTGTCCACCCCACCCACATTGCCCAGGCAGCTCCGCAGCTCACGAASGGGGTGCTGAGCTGCTGTCCTCAGCAGAGTGGCATTTCAGAGGGAAACGGACCGATTTTAGCTTGCCTTAAAATGCGCGACGCTGGCACTCAGCGGCTGCCTTGCTTGGGCCGTGCCGTCCGTGCTGGGGTGCGCTGGGGCAGGTCCCCACACTGTGCCAGCCCCGCTTCCCAGCCAGTGCCCTCAGCATAGCAAGCTTTGCAAACAGGCAGTACGGTTCCAGGGAGTACTAATRAGCAACCAGGTAATTAATGCTGTTCTAGCAACATTGCCTGCCATGCAGAAACGCGTTTTGGGAAACTCAGAGGTACTGAGAATTATTTCACATGAATTTCACATTTATAAGCAGCCCTGGCTGAACAATTCCAGCAGGAGTCAAGGCTTCCCCCGAGCCCACGGACTGGAGACCAGACCATCCGCTGTTCTCCCCCACTGACCGGGCGTATGGGACACTGCCAGCCCAGGCGAGGTGTCAACCTGTGACCTCCAGGTGTGGTAAACCCATTATTGAGCCCTAAAGCAATCTTCTTATGTACTTGGCGTTATTGTTATCTGTGATGATCAGAAGATGGGGGGGGGGACACCTTGATCTGTGAAGTCCCCGTGAAAGGTGCTGGCCAGGGAGGAGGTGGGGGCCCATCCCGGTCTGGCTGCTGGGAGGGGACTGCATTCCTCCGCTCTCTTCCACCCAGGGGTGGAGCAGCCTCGGAAGCAGCATGTTTGCTTTCATCTGTCCTGATGATAAGCAGACAATATCCAGGTAACCCTGAAACATCTTTCCCCTGGCCCTTTTCCTCTGGAAAAGAGACATTCATATTAATCCTCTACCCAGGATTAATAAAGGTATGACTGGGTATATAGAAAAAAAGATGCTGAGGGTTGGATTAGGGCTGATCAGGRCTGGTTAACTTTGCCCTGAGCTACATCAGAAGAGACCTCTTACGATAGCCTAGACTTTTGCAAAGTGCTGCTCAGCAGCGCCTTTCCGCACTGGCCTCACCTGCGCTTCCTTGCAGAGGGGACRGTGTCTTAACATAGTGATGCCTCCTGTTGTACTGTAATTTAAAAATGAAATTTCACAGAGGCGCAAGAAGACCAAAACCAAACCTCTCAAAAATGATGTGATTGCCAAAATTGGCCAAGGCATGAGATTGATCCAAACAATCAAAAATATGAAGGAGCAAGATTTCTAAAAGTGCTGTGGAGAAGGATTATAGGATTGTCTAGAAGCAAAGGCCCATAACTCTGGTTATAGGGTGRCACTTTGTTAGTGAGCAAAGGACTTCGTGTGTTGCATGTAATATTAAAGGTAGAAAAGAGCTTCTTTTTAAGATTAACTGAAAATTTTAACCTGGAAAAATGTGGGATCGACTTTCTGGTCAGTGTGGTTGTCCAGACTGATATACAGCAGTATGTGTAGGATTTTTCCTGGGAGGGCAATTAGAAGGTTTTTTATCCATTTCTAGAGGATCAGCCATTACATCTGCTATGCAAGTGACATTTGGCCCTTCCCCCTCACCCCGTTTATGCCTTAGTTTCCTGATCGTTGGTATTCTGTAGCAATGCTAACCTTTATAAGGTGTTCTTGGGTTGAAAGCACTGTGTAGGTGATAGGCATTACTTCAGCAGAGATATAAGTCACTGAGCACAATCAAGAGCTGCAGATCTAGCCCATTGCTTTTAGTAGGTATTTTGTCTCTGTGCAGGTTTACTTCCAGTCAGACAGCTTAATAACATCGGCAGTTTTAGTCCCAATTAGATTTTTAAATTAACCCTTTATTAAGGTGACAGGAGGCTATAGAGACACATTTCATTGTAACAAATATAAATTAGGGGTATATTCTGCACCTCCCATTGTTCTGAATGTTTGGCTGGAGACAGCCATCTCCAGGGGCTGGGAAAATAACTTCTTTGAGAGGTTAGATTTTCAAAGGATTTGTAATCATACTTAAAATCTCTCCCAGTCATACATACACAAACATATGTCTGTTTAGAGAGTAACAATTGGGGCTGCTTGAACAGGGGCRTACGGGAAAGACAGAAATGCTTTGTAAAGGATTTAACAGAGCTACCATTGCAGTATTTGTAACAGCCCATTTTTCAGGGTGACTTTGGGCAGAGTGTTCACCTGTCTCTGCCAAGGAGTTTGGACACACATACTGAATTGGTATTTTTGTAAATGAAGGGCACTTTGTTATTTATTTTTTTCTAGGTGATAGTAAAAGCTATTGAAAGAAGTTTGTGTCTTTTTTTTTTTTTTTTTTTTAGGTCCTGTGCAGAGGTGTGTGTAAATTGACCCAAAATATACTACGGCTACTTAACTTGGAGATCATTGCACATGTTGGGCGGTATGAGTCCAAGCATGAAGGAATGATATCTTCCTGCCAAACACCCTCAAGTGCTGGGCTGGCATTTTGTTAATTATATACGCTATTTTATTGACTTAATGTTCATGCCATGGCAGTGCTCRGCAGTAGGGCTTGGAGGCCTTGGGGTACAGTTTCATGCTAAGTCTGAGCTGCAGCCAAAGGTGCTGCCTTCTGCTTTGTGCCAGGCCTAATGTTCTTACGATCACCTGGATCGAGGAGCTGATGCTGCTGTGAACTAATGCTTTTCTCCAGAATGATTTTTCAGCTGGATTCTTGCAGGTTACCAGTGCAAGAGGAGAGCAGTTGTGAGCAAGGAATGTGGTGTGAACTGTTTTAGTGTAGCACAGATTTAAAGCAAGGAAATAATGTCTGTAGGTGTGGTTGGGGAAGTTCTGATGCCCTCTGCTTCAAGGGTACATGTAGTAGTCAGAATTGTGTGTTTAAGGGATTTGGTTAAAAATATATCAATGTGTGTTTGGCCAGTTTTTCAAGATAAGCAAGAGAGTATCTTTTATTCCCCTATTTGTTGTCTATGCCTTTTTCTGTTGCTTTGGAATATGAGTACTCTTAACAGCAAAGGTAGTCATATGCATAAGGCTTTTCAGGATCRGGGTTAAGTATTGTCCTTGCTGCGAACAGGTCTGTCTTGGCTATATGAGTTAATATCATTATTTCTCTTTATCAGGACATTAAAGCATTCTTTTTTAGCAGACTCCTCTCTTTTCAAAGTCTCTTGGGTTTTAAATAACTTTTAAAGAAATAACTTACATTTATTTTTCAAGTCTTTCTTTTTGCCACGGTAAAGTACACTCTTTTTCCCTCAAATAAAATGTTTCCTCTCCCTCTGTTAAACACATTGAAAACCAGAGACTTGTAGTCCTTGCTGCAGCATTCAAAACAGCAAGGTTTTAAATTCTTCACTGAAAACGACATTAATGTATGTTGGCAATATAGGACTCTGCTCTTGTAGTTGTTTTCATTCAATCGTATGTACTTTTATGCAAAAGTATGCGCTGATTCCCATACACAGTCACAAGAAAATATRGTGATGAGCAGCTCTTAATTACTGTGTGAGCTGAAAGCTCTGTTCCTTCTTTCCTCTTCCAAAGGCGGTAGGTAATGGCTGCAATCTCTAAGGGAGGAGAAAGGCCTGAGAGGGTATGTGTCAGAGACCAGGGGAGAGGAACAGCAAAAACCTGCCTGTTGCATAGCGCTTTCCCTCAATAGCTGAGAGCACTTTGCAAACAATAAGTAAGGAGAGCTGTGAGCACCTTGACTGGCCAGAGCCTGGGGCAGGAATAGCACCTGAGTACCTTGGTCTCAGGCAGGTGCTTTAGTGGCCCAATACTTACATAATGCAGGAGACCCATGGTCTTTTCTTTTTTTATTCATTTTTTTTTCTTTTTTTTAAACTTTCTTGTGTGTCTTGCTGTCTAACCTGTGTTCAAGAACATGCTGTCTTTTGGTGTAACAACTTCCTCTCATTTCCTGCAAATAATGAATGATATTAGTTGAGTGAGTTCTTAACGTCCCATTTTGTAGCTTTAAAATGTTATACCTCATCTGTCCTTCTGAGCATGCCAGCATCTGCTGTGTTGGACATTTTCACTGTGCTATTTGKTTTTTGCAAACTCCTTTTTAAAGAAAGTTTAAGGAGTTTATTTTAGAGTCCTTCAGTTGCTGCCAACCCACCAGAGTGGAGGGTGCCTTCAGTACCTCTCCAGATAATTAAATTGACAAAGCACATTTCCCTCAATGCATGATGTACACAGCTGATTTGGGCTCTTTATATCTAGATTTGCTCTGAATGATCAGAAAACAGCAGAAGGGGGACACCTGAATGTAATTTCTCTGCTGTGATTAACTCAGCTTGCTCTCTGATCGTTTCAAAATCATAAAACAGATTTTCTTCAGAATTTTTTGAAGACAAACTTTTTTTTTGTGCAAACCACATCATGAGAAATGTCAGCCTGCAGAGGTTAGATAAGTCACCAAAGCTACTTGTAAGAATAAAGGTAAGTAATTTCAGACTTCACAGTATTATTACCAAGGTACTTTAACATAGCATTTGACTGCAATGACAGAAAATTTATTTGAAAGCCAGTTAAATCTTGAAATATTTTGAGAGTTCTTCCCAAAGTGACAGTGCTGTGCTAGTATGTTTCTAGATGAAGTGGGAAAGTTATGAAGTTCCTTTAGCAAAGACAAACTGATCTGTCATTCTGTTTCCTGGTTTTTACTCAGTGTAGTGATAATATTCTGACTGGGAACTTTTTCTGAAGCACACCATATTGCGACAAAGCGTGTCTTAAGGCGACGGCACTTTGTAGGCTAGTTATTAATGGCTGTTTTAGGGTTAAAAGTAGCCAGGTTCTGAAAATTGTGTGTTACTGATAATTTTAGAACTATAATCTATATAATTCCAGATAAATTTATTACTGGTTGGGGGAAAACTAACTGGAAATGAGACATCATCTTGCACGTGTTTAGCTCTAGTAATTTATTTTATGAAATGAGAGAATTGTGAGGTTGCATTATCAGGTTCATGGATTCCATATTGTGTCATTTATTGATTAGGTGCCATTGCTAATTTGTCATTTTTTTCATAATTTTGTCCTAAAGCGTTACCGTTAGCCAAATTTGTCGACTGGACTCATGTGACCAGACATGCTGTCAGTTCAGACATTTAGAAACAGAGTTGATGCAGAGAATAAAGGTGTAATAATTGTTAGAATACACATTGCATTTTTCCACAGGGGAGAAAAGAAGTCTTACTGAAACATATCTGAGTTATTTTGAAAACCTGCTTTTTAAATGACAAACATGTATTACCAATATCATATAAAAGATACAACTCAAAATCTATTTCTGGACCAAGGAACATTTCTAAGTACTTGAACCCCTTACTTCTTTATTCTGTGTTATATGGGAAATAGTTAGAGTATGTGCGGAGGCGAGAACTGTCAAAAAGTTTCTGTTTATGTTCCTGTCACCAAGGTTCATTTGGTGATGCTACTGTGATTCCAGCGACAGAAGTTGTCCAGGAACAGTCATGCTTTCATTAGCCTGTTTCCTGAAACATTCATTCCCAGAKAATGAATTACCTCTAAACCTTGCTGGTTTTTCATCCTCAGCTTTGTAATGTGCATTACCACCACTACCATCTTTTTTTGTGCAGAGGTCCCTCGGAGAGGCTGCTGAGCTTGTTGAGGGCTCTACCAGTGCAACACAAACAGATAATTACCGAGATGGAAGGTTTCTTCCACAAACACCAATAGAAGGTTCAACAGAAGGCTTTTAGAACATGTTCTCTACTCTGTACCCAAAGCAATGCTGGTCTTTTTAACAACCAACACGTAAATACTACAATGACAGGAGGCTTGAAGAGCTTTAGCAGAGCTCTATCTCCTGCCACTTGCAGAAGATGTGAAGGTCTGTGTGCTGCCTACTCATCTTGCCCAAGAGTTGTCCTTGATTTCTGTCTACTCACTTGCCAGGGGATCTTTTATTCAGAGATACCATGTCCCAGGAGCTGATGAATTCTTGCAGGGGACAGGCACAATTTAGCAAATTCTGCCTCTGCTGTCAAAATTTCTTTCACGGAGGCAGTAATGTCAAATGGCTGCCGCTGCTTCTTCACACTTGATGACACCTGCGGACACTTACGTACATTGACAGCTGAACTAATGGCTTTCTTCTAGCTTCCTCCCTTCTACTTCTACTGAGCACACTGCAAATAGGAGGCATCAGCATCTTATTTGGCAGAGCCAATTAGAAAGCTGCATCTGATGCTTGAGAAAACCCCTTGTTGACTTTCCTAACAAACAGCCATTTTGTACAAGACAGGCATTTATTTACAAGGCTGATCTTGGATGAATGTTGTATCTATTACAGTGAATAACATTGGAGACATGTCATCATGTAATACTACCCTGTACAGAGTTTCTCACCATTTCTCTTGAGAATCTGCTTGAACAACATGTACAGAGTAAGAAAGAGGACAAGTTAGGACCTCTCGGGTACAAAGAACAAGACTACATTGCATAGCTGGAGCTGTGCTGTTAACTTTACAGTTGGTTAACAACTAATGGCTTCATGGATCTGAACTGTAGCAAATCTAAGAAAAAGTCTTCCCCTGGGAATATTGCTGCAGCAAGGTTTCCTTTGTTGATGGAGAAATAGCAATTTGGGATGGGAAATGAATAGAAGTTCTCAGTTGTTCAAGGTCTTAGTCCAGTGTAATGAACTCTGCTGCCTCTGAGGGGTAGTCTTGTGGTGTAGGGTTGACAGACATAGCCTCACTTGCTGCTTTTTCTCTCCATCCCACCTGAGTGCGCTCGGGGTGTGTGTGTGTGTGTGTGTGTGTGTGTGTTTCACAGTGTCTGCTCCTGTTTGATTCTAATAATCAAAATCCAAAGATTCAGAGCACTTACCAGCCTACAGTGATTTCAGGGTCTCTGTGACAGCAAATATGGGCTGTGACCCACAGGAAAATCCCKCTATACTCTTGCAGAAATAGTCAGCATGCTAATAAAATATTCTAGAGAACAAATAGCTCCTGCTGAGGGCTMTAGGGAAAGCTGCTGACTCTTAGAGAGTATCCATGTAAAAACTTTACTTGGTGGAGGATACTGAATATGAGTTGTGACAGCAGAAAAATCTTCAGAGGAGGCACCAAATAAACTATGTGGAGGCTTGACTGCAGGAGGAAGCTGACAAAAGAGATTCTTCTTTCAGAAGAATTGCATAAGTAGATTCATTATTCCAAAGTGGATTCCAACCAGAACAGAAAAGAAGTGTTCACACTGTTATCCAAGAAGTGGTGCTGGAATAATTATTGCACATTTAGTTCCTAGTCATTCCAGAAAAACATCCCTATGGCCATTTATTAACAAGTGGCAAGAAAAATGTGTTTCCTGAGGTTGGATTCAGAATTAGACACCAGGCAGACCTCCTGCTCCAGGCTGAGCTGCGCCAGGGAATCCCACACTGCTTGCCCAGGATGCTCTGCCGGAGGCCGTGGTCCCCTCCGGTCTGCTCGTGGCAGCGTGCTTGGTCTGCCCAAACCTCTTTCAGTCTAATAACCTGGCTGGATTGAAGGCCGCGTGTTTCTAGGGCTTATCCCACCTGAGTCATTGGGGCTGGAGTAGAAGTGCCCGTGCAACCTCCTGCTGGCAGCAGCAGGGCAGGTGTCAGCGACCAGTACAGAGCCATACAGCTATTACGTGGCTAGCGATACACAGCTAGTTGTGAGTGGGCTGGAGGCAAGATCCTCTTCCAGCGGTTCGCGTGGATCTGAGACAGGACGCGTGTTCAGTCCTCATGCATACTGCTTCTGCCATGCCTGTGTAGTTGGCTTCTGCCTGGTAGCATCACCCACTGGTGGTGTTCCTCCCCGCCCTGCTAGTTCMTTGTTAACTTGCCCAACTCCAGCCTCTAAGGATGGCTAGGGAACTGACACAGTGAATAGATCATTACCTCTAATAATCAGCAATTTAGAAATTTACCTCTATGGAAAGTGTTTGGCAGTCCTATTTGTTAGGGAAAAAAGACAAAGTGATAATTTCTGTAATTGGAAATTTATCTCTTTCCTTTCAGGGTGAGGGCACTTTCACACTGAAATCACCGTAACGTAATTCTCATAACATCTTTTTAATTTGTTATGGTTTTAATTGCTGTTTAGATGAAACACAGCAGAGCAGAAAAATCAAGTTCAGATTTTTTTTTCCTTTTCTTTTTATTTTTTAGACTAGTCACAGTAAAATGCAGATAGAAAATACTGAATTAATAGGAAACTTTGAAGTAAACATGCTGAGATGATGTGGAACTTAATGCAAGGCAGCAAACAGTCAACAGTAATAAATGATTATGTAAGGACTATTAAATCTTAATTTAGTATTCGTGCAGCCCCATTGGCAAACATAATTTTTTTGGTATCTAATTGGACAGTGTTCTGTGACCGAGAGGCAAAAATGATGTTCCAAATTCATACCTGTTCTGATAAATGGAGATATCATTAGCAATATGAAGTAGGTGATCACGACTTCTCTCTTTTTCATAAATTACACTAAATAACCATAATGCTGCAATTTAGCRGTCCAAAGTTCATCCTATTCAGCAGGCCATCCATAGTCAACAGTTTAAAGAAAGGGGACCTGCTGAGAAAATGGTGGTCTAATCAGATGCCGTAAAATCTGGCTGATCAGATGAGTCCCATTTTCTTTTTTTGTAAGGAGATCCTAATGAAGCAGTGCATTGAGGGGATTCACAACTTTTGTTCCTCCGTTTGATTATTCAGGTTGGCTGCACCAAGTTCTGAACTAAGCAAGTGGAGTCTAATCCTCTGGGCTGTTTGCATACATGCTGTGTTTTACAGGAGACTTATTAAATCCCACTTTGCCAGCTACCAAATTGTGTGCGTCTTATCTTCAGTCCAAATGATCAAAACACTAAAAGATGCATCAAATCAAATCCAGTCATCAAATAGGAATCTACTCTTATTGTCTACTCCCTGCTTGCTGGCTAATTTACCAAGCATAGCAAAAATGAAAAGYACTTCACACTGCATGCTTCATGAATATCTAAACTGGTGCAAAGCAGATGGGATGGTGTATGCGTGTTTAGCCAAAGGTTAAACCTGCAAACTTTGGGGCTGTTCTTAGTTATAACTAAATATTGTAGTGTCATTTGAAGCAATAGAAGTCTAGTAGCACACCCATTTCTCTCCAGTTGTGGGCATGGCAGTTTTGATTTGGCTACTTAAAACAGGCATGCTCTTTCTTTAGAAAAAGATTTGGTACATTTAATTTCACTTACACTTGCACTTAAATGGGACAGCGTTCGTTTCCCTTCAGTTGAGTTTTCAGTTTTCTCTTCCCTTTAACCACTGTCTTATAATTCTCGATATCTTCACATCTTCCCCTTTGTGGTGCCCACTGGGACTGCTGCACACAGCTGGGCAGTGCTCCCTCACGTTGCATGTCTAGATGACAGCAGCCTGATCGAAAGCCCATTGAAGTCAATACTGTTTAAGTATGAGCCTGTTAGGCCTGCCTTTGTAAAGTGATGAGCTCCTGCACTCCCTTAGTAATGGGAACTGAAGCATCTAGCCCCCACTTACTATCTCCGTGAATCAGCAAATGGGAAAATCGCTGAAAGAAACCTCCCAAGATCACAAACAATTTGGTTCCTCATCCTCTTTTCAGAGCTCTGCAGCAAGGAGTAGAGAGACTTTCACAGAACTGTCCGTCAAAAGTGATGAAAACAAACAAGTACCTATTTTGTTCTGTAAATGGGGAAAACGGTGCACCAATGTAAATAGCCAAATATGCTTATGGGAGGTATCACCTATACTGAGTGTTTTTCTCTGATTACAGATGCAGTGGGTTCCCTTTGCAGCCATAGAAATGAAGGGAAATCTGCTCTCCTGCTGCAGGAACCCAAACTCTAGCGCTGTGCTAAACAAAAAGATAGCATGCTGCCATGCTGTCTTGTGCTCCAAATAAATCCCCACAGTGATGATAATTGTCTAACAAAAGTTGAAGCAGCTATTTTAGTTTTGGATTTTTTTCATGTTTCTATTATGGAGGCAAGTGCCTTGATTTGGTTTCTCCAATCAAGCAAATTTCTTTCTGTGTGGGAATATTGTGGAATTCCTCAATTGGAGACTCCAGAACAAAATCTCTCTGTGCTTATTGCTGCCTCCTGACACCTTTAAGTACTTTTGCATATATGCACATTAATTCACACTGAGCTTGTCACCAAAATCAGGAAGAAACCTCGTAACACCTGTGTAGTGTTAAAAGGCAGGCATTCTTTATTGGCAGCGCTGGGAACACGGGGGATCGCTCCACCACAGCGTGTTCACCCCTGCATCAAAATTCACCAGCTTTTATACACTTTTTCTGTCAAGTTGTTATTACATAACTTATTTAACATAAAAATGCACATTACCTTTACATTGATTGGTTTCCTTGATTACATAACTTCATCAACACTCATATCCTAAAACAATCATTGGTTACTAATTTTTAATATTCAAATCAAAACAAAAGATAAGGGAGGTCTCCAAGCRACATCACTGACACACAACAGGTTTCCATAACGGGTTTCCTTAGCTTCATAARACTTAACAAATATAATAATTAATTAATATGGTTCCTAAAGTTACAAGATTCAAACATAACTCCTCTCTCCAATTCTCCATTGTTCTCATCCGGTTTCTATTAGTTTCTTAATACAAAACTACCTAGTGAGGGTTCTATGGTTACAAGTTTCAACACACAATATTCCAGCACTCTATTTCCACTACAATAATCAAATCTGGTGATTTTCTACAACAAGCTCATTTCAAAACCGAGCTCACTGTACTGGACATTGGCATGTCCTTCACAGGAGCGCAGTAGTCATTCTCTTCAGCATTTCTTTTTATTTCAAGCTTTCGGTGAGCAGTTTCTGTTAGTGCTTTCACCCTGTAACATGTCTTGCTTTGATTTTCTGCACTGATTATTAGGAAGTCAAAATTCTTACCAAATCTGTAGTAAGTTTGCCACCTTTAACCACAGTTCTAATGACTTTCATCAGAGTCCTTTCCATACCCTACCATGTGAGCAGTTGACCCCCTACCTTTTATCACCCTCCATAAGTTCAGCTTATCCCAATTATCTGCTTTTGTCTTTCAGACAAGTCCTTAGGTATGCAATGCCCTCCCCATGCCAAGCTGTAGAACCACCTCTGTGGTTACCTTCCTCATAGCCACTTGTCCTAGACTGATGGCTCTAAAATTGCTAGCAGAAAATAGACTGAAAGAGAAACAACAGGGATCGCTGATGTTTATCTTCCTCATCTTCCTCACGGATATGTCTCGGTTTTCAATCCATCCAACCTCAAACCACCTGGCTCTGTAGATASGTGCTTGTGTTTTAGAGAAACCTACCCACATATCTCTATGGCCTTAGTTAGGATTCAAATGTGTGTGTCTCACTCTAGGCTCAGCTGTGCTGGTACAAGATGCTACCGGGTGTTTATAACTTTCCAGAGGTTAGCACTGCTCAGATTCACCAGCAAAGCTGTTTACAAGAACACTTCCAGGTTAGCTTTAGGTTAAGCAAACCTGAATCTGTTTAAACTGTTCAAGTTAACCTGGTTTGTTCTGACTGAAGCGTCTTTGGAAGCAAACACGTGAGTAGTGCTGCTAGGGCTGAGGAGGTGATGACCTTTGGCAGATGGTTGCAGAGATGCTTGGGGGCAGACTGATGAGCAGTMACCTTTTCCGTGGAGTTGTCTGTAGAGTGCTTGTTTGTCTCGTTTTGCTAGCATGGTTTCCTATGTGGATGTGATTATACCAGGACAAGGATATATTTTTTTTTTCTTTTGCAGTTTAGTTTGCCACTGCTACGTGAGTGTATCTGCACTACGTAGATCAGTATAACTCAAATGGCAAAATTCTACTTTTAAAATTCCTTCTACAAAAGAAACCAGAGATTACTAGGCTTTTGAGATAGAAGCTATTTTCTACTCTGTATACTGAGTAGATCAGTAAACTTTCTGAAGGCTATAGATATTGATGGAATAAAAACAGTTAATAATGTTGGCTAATCAACTCTCTACCTATGCAGGATAAGACTATCTTCAACAATAAATATCCTTAAAAAGCACTTAAGAGTTAGGCTGTGTGTGTATGACAGAAAGAGAAACTCTTATTTCTCTAATTTTCAATAGTGTGATTTTTTTTTTGCGGGAAGGGGAGGAAAGTGAAAGGTAAATGATCAACAACTGTATTCTGAGGGGAAAAGAGAGCTTTGATCTGTACTGTTCATTTTTTAGATCTCTAACATACCTGGGATTTGTTAGCTCACACAGAATTTGGTTGAAATGTGCTCAGCAAAGTACTTTGTGTGTGTCTGATTCCCAAAGCCCTGAGATTGGTGGCCTGATAATCCCAGTAACACCACCCCTACACCAGTGCCGAGTGTTTTGGAAGAGTCACATCCTTTGCGACCTTTTTTCATTTCAAAAATAATAAAATGGACTATCTGCAAGCAACTGAGTTGCTGCTTTTTCTTCTCTCTGTTGTTAAACTCACAGAAAAGTAATGTTCAGAGGTAATTTTAGATGTATTTCTCTGCAATACTTGTGGTCACCTTAAATAGATTCAAATACCAGGATATCATAGATTGTTTTGTCAGTGGTCAGGATCTCTAGGGTACAGAGATTTGTCAGCCATTTGATTTATTTTAGTCAAATGCAGCAGTTTAATGATATTAAAATATTCCTAAGTTTTATCAAGTCAGATTGCACATGCTGTGATGGAAAAGCCTGTATCATCCTCTGTTTGTTCAACACTGCTCCCCTTGAATAAATAAAATATCCTAACAGTTTCCAGTGTCAAATGAACTGCTGATTAATGACTTTCAGTCTCTAGTTGCACTGGAGAGTGCTACATTGTCTGATTTCACTCCCACTTACTTCTGCTTTGTGCATGTTCAGCCCTTTAACACATGTATGTTGGATATGTAATTTGGAACAAACCAAACACGGAGCTGTGAGAGGCAGACCGGGGGTTCCCCAGCCAAACCGCTGATCACCTGGAAGCTAAAGGTAACGTGAATGTGAGTCTGTCGCAGTGCTGGCGGTCAGTGTTAAATATTCCCCAGGCTTCCCATTTCCCTTTTGTCAGACCTGAAGTGTTTTAAACTAAGAAGCTGAACTGACATGTAATTGCCTGCCTGTAGTGCATGGTAACCTAACAAGTCACTGAGAGAGTAAAAGACGTCGTGATTTTTAATTTTTTTTTTTTTTTTCTCTTTAGGTCAGCTGCTACTGTGCTGCTTGAGCATCCAAACATAAATAGGAAAGTTTGTAAGACTGCTTTAAAGACCTCTWTTGTGGGTTCTGCTGTTGACAAGTTGGAAAGAACAGCTGAAGCATTAAGAGTATACTTTCAAGGTAAAATATTTACCCTCCTCCGACGTTACATACTCGTGTTTTTTTCTTTTTCTTTTTCTTWAAAAAAACAAAAMCAAAACCAACCAAACAAACAACAAAACAGACACACACACACATATTCAGACTTCTGTAGGTTTAGACTGATGCTTTACTTGAAATAACACTTTATTGATGTTTGGGATTCCCCAATTTCCAAGGAAGAAAAGCTGATTATCTTCGGAGGCAGTCTTATACAGCACAGCAGACCCCCACCAGCCTTCCGCTCCAGACTGGATCAATGCAGAGAAGTGCTCTTTGATGGACTTTCAGGCCCTGTGATCTCCCAGCCCTGGGGGTTTAAAGGATGAGCATATCAATCCAGGACTGCTGAACTGCATTTCCATTGCATGAGGGCTCCTCCTCCCGGCTTTGTCCGGACAAACTCGGCTCCTCCTACTTTTGTCACTATTCTTTCATGCTTTGTTTAGCAAACACAAAAAAAGCTTTGTTTGTTGCTGGGTCTTTTTTAAGCTTTGCATAAAACAGTTTAAAGTGCCGTAATGCTGTGTACCTGTGATCACCTTCAGGGTCAAAATCAGTTTACAACAGATTAACCTATTTATCTACACCCCCCCCCCGCCCCGGTCTTATAATTTGCACAAATACAGATTGTTGTTCTGATGAGCGTAGTCTTCCTACTTTATTCTGAATTCTGACTTTGCAAGAATCGCTAACTCCCCGGATTTGCCTGGGAACAGTCTTCTAGAGGACAGCACATGTGTGCCTGCCTTTCTTTGCTGCTGTTGTCCTGCTGTGTTTCAGCATACTGAGCAAGAAGAAAACTGGCCACATGTAATTTGTAGAAGTTTTGGTAACACTGGTGCAACTATTTTGCTTGCCCTAATAGTTGGCATTAAAAATGTGTGTGTTTAGGTTTAAATTTTGATTTCAACTGTAAAGCTTATTACAGCTACAGTGTTATAGACCCTCTATTTATGTCTGGTATCATCTCCTTCTAAAACAAGCAAAAAAAACCCCACTCTGTGATATTTCCCCTTCTGCTTACTGCTTTGGGGTAGATCACTACTAAGTCTTGARGTGAGAAATGCTCATCAAGTATCATGGGTCTTTAAGAGTGAAGACCAATGAAATAACTCATCCAGTAGTATAATAGATTCTTCATTATCTGCATTCTTTAAAACCATTGCCCATGCAAAAGGYCTGAGTCCATGGGAGAATAAATTTGTAGTTATTCGTGTTAAACTGGAAATAGCAGTATAGGCAATGTTGTTCACACCCTCTCTCCCAAACCGGTGTGTGCACACACCTTAAAAATCCACAAATTGAATGGCTCCCCAAAATGCCAAGGAAGTGTAGCCCTAAGGGAAGGGCATTGTCTGGTGCTGTCTTGCCATATCACACCCAATGTCACCAGAGATGCTCATGAAAGTCACGTTAGATGAATTGGTGGAATAATCCATCACCTTGGGAGACTTTGGCATTTGTGCAGATGATGACTTCATTCGGGGCTCCTTTCTGAAGTATTCATAAGTTTCCCATAGGTGAGTCTTCAAAATCTTAATGTGATTGAGCATATCATAGCTGGAGTCCTCATGTGCTGAACTCAAACCACTCCTTTTCCAGTTCCCAGGAAAAAAGGTGGTATCCCCTGCTCCAAAACCCCTCTATGTACTTCCTTTACTACAAAGGGCAGAAGGACTACAGCTCTCTGCTGCTCTTCTAATATTCTTGGATTATATTTTGCTGAAGGACACTGATCCTAAAGCATTGCAACATCCTGGTAGCAAGGACTAAAAACTAGTGCTCTGAAGAGATGGCCTTGGAAACTTTTACCAAGAGTCGCCTTTTCTGAACACCCCAGTGAAAAGCTGGGGTCGATGCCGCAGATCCGTCTCAGCCAAGCCTCGGGCTACAGCCTGGCACGAAAAGAGCTCTTGTAGCCCTGATGGATGGGCTGATCCTAATGGACTCACTGTAGCACTTGACTATTATTGATCCCTGTGCATGTTCGTCTGTCCTATTTCCCAGAGCTGTACGAGCATAAAGGAAACATTCTGAAGTGGGTCAGTCCTTATTTCTTAGACTGAGGGAGGGAAGCCCCTCTGAGCTCAGGCGGCTCCCTGGTGATCAGAGCTCCTGCCCTGGGCATTGTCAGAGGGCTCAGGTACAGTTTAAACTCTGAGCCCTGCGGTAAAGGGAGGTCCCGATCCTCATACGCTCCTYTCCTGCTTACAGCTCTGCAGTCCTGTCATTTACTGACCCGGTGGGGGCTGCTTTTGGTAGAAAAGTGATGTGCCAAAAGATAGTAGTTTTCTCTCAGTTTAGTGAACTGAACTGGTTTCTAAACATGAGCATTATAACAAGCACAGATGATGGGGTTGACTGTGTGACAGAGAATAGGAACAGAGACGTTGGGACTACAGTACCAGTAGGTCTGTAGATTGGCTCAGCCATCTTCTGTGACTGTCTCCTGCATAATCACACTTCTCTGAAGTGTGAAGAGAGTGGGAGAATTGGTGAAACAAATAAAGACAAAGARCCAGCAAGTCATGAACTAAATCAGCTTGCTGCCTCCTCTATGTCATCCATTTGCAGCATGATTTCTTGGCTGACCTTATGTTAAATCTAATTTGGCAGGGCTGAGGTTGTATTAAGTCAAGACATCCCTCTGCTGCATACTTTAAGGCGAGGTGTTTAGAGGTTAAGGTGGGGAAGCGTGGGACTGGGATAGGGCTGTATGCAGCCTTGTGCTCCTTTTGAACTCCTTGCTGCTACAGATGCCTACAACCATGGCAGCAAATTTCCCCTTTCCATCTGCCATAAGAGGTGTCCCATTCAGTTGGGCCTGGGTCTGACCAGGATGACCTATGCATTCCTGACCTCCCGACCATTCAGCCAGGCCACACATCCTGAAAACTTCAGTACAAAAGGCAGCTATCAGCTCCCTTTGCTTAGCAACAATCATTACCGTGAGCACATCAGCCTGATGTTCTGCACTCTTTAATGCAAAGTGCAGTTCAAGGTCTCTGCCTTAACTTTCAAAGTCCTTTGCAGCAGTTGGCTTGATCATTCCCCCAGGACAGCTCTGTTGCAAAGATGCAGTGGTAAAATGTGAGGTGATCGGAAAACTTCTGTGGGGATTTCAGCGCTGTGGAAGCAAGACGGGTTGGTCATATGTAAATGACTTTTCCTGACCGTTTCTTCTTGGACTCTCTCTTTTGCTTATATACATACACACACAATGAAAAAGCTGCCCCAGATATTCCTCTTGTGAAAAAAAAAGGGTAACTGATGCCATTGTTTCAGTTTATAGGTGTTTCTAACATTTGAATGCAACTGTGATGGGGCAATAAAAGTACCTRAGGAGATCTCAGGAGAAGCCCAAGTTTAAGGTACTGAATCTGCTAGCCTCTGAGTCCGTCAATGATGTTGCATCCATAAATCAAAATGCTCCAACCAGCCCCTTTGGAAGGAAACCATCCTGTAAAGCAACATTCAAACCTGCAGACTGTGACAAAGCAATAAATTCAATCCTCAAGAATTTGCTTTCAGAAGCCCTATTGTACCTACTGTCTTGCTAATGAGTAAGTCTCTAAGACTCTTTGAAATAACCAGGTAAGAAAAGACTCTCGCTTTTACTATGGTATAATTTGACAAGACTTCTATGTTCATGCAGAAAGCAGGAGCTRGAGATATTCTCCAGATGTGGAGGGTAACTGGAATCCCCTTTGCATTCCATGTATTAACAGATAATTGTGCCTTTCAARAAGAATAATCTTTTTCATTTGAATACAACAGATTTCTGTACAGAATTAGGGAAAAAAAMCTGAATCCTTGTACTCAGAGAATCAATGGAAGTAGTGCTGTGGAGTCCCATCTTCCATTTCCAGCTGTTCCAGATGTAGGATGTTACCCTCCCTTCTTTTCCCAACCTGCATCTGTCCTTCCCTGCTTAATTTTTGGCAGCCCTTTTTGATCAATGCCTGTATGAGTATTTCTTGTTTTAGTCTAAATAAGCTGTGTTAGCTTAAGTAATGAAAATAACAGCGTTTTTTTGCTAAGTGATGTTGTTTTCATTGAAGTGGCAGGAGTTCAGTTGGAAGAGGCCACGTGGCCTGAAACAGTTCACTCTGTGGCTTCCCGTACTGCTGTCTGGAGCAGAACCCAGCCAACACCGTCCCGCGGGAAGCACAGTGGTCCAGAGCTGATCCCCTGCTCTGCCTTTCCACTTACAAATGTTTCTGCTACTGAGACTCCTCGTTCTTCAAAGGGTTCCTTGCTAAATCAATTAGTACTGAAGCCCGACCTGCACCATCATTCATGCTAGGTGATGGCATCATTTAATACTCCTGCAAGGTAACTATTTCTTAAATAATTATCTGCTAATTAGCAGGCACATCATAAAACTCATTCCACATAGGTTCAGTGTTTGAAGAGTGGAACTTGTCCCTTGTAAATCAAAGGAACCCCCCACCCTATTTTTTCTCTTTTTAGTAAGTCCTCCATCTGCTAAAGATCCATTTGTACAAGTCCTGCGGTGAAGCAGGAACGCCCGCCTGCTCCTCGGAGCCTGGCTGTCAGGGCAGGAGGGTGTTACCTCACGTACCAGACCCCGGTGTTGGGGCCAGTGTGCAAGGGGGTGTGGGTTCCCTGATCCTACCCACATCACCTCCAGATCCCTCGTTGTTATACCGAGGGTGAAGCGGTGAGGTRCTGCTCTGTGATGGAAGGATAGCCTGCGATACACATCCCGTCAGTATGGGACGTGGTTCTGCCAGATGGTCAACTTGAGAGGGTTATTGGAAAATAAGGGTTATGGTGAATACCATGCTGGAAAGTACTGAYGAAAGGCAAGGATTTGGGGTCCAGCAAGTCTTACAAAAGTAATCACAACTCACAGAAGGTAGTGCGAACTATCAGCAACAGTTTGGTTGGTCTTGCTATCTAAAGCACAAGCCTTAAATACATATTTTTTATTAATTGTATTAACTTAGTTTCAGGTTTTTTACTTCGTTAGATTTGCAGTTCTTGAAAATGGATTTACCACTAGTCTTTCTAAGGCTACCAAAAATCGTACATCTCTAAGCAGGTGATCTTCGGAGATCAAAGCTTGACTCCCAACTGATCTGAATCCAGTTTTTAATTGGGAATTRATTCCTAGTTCAAAAATTATGATACACTCATTCTAGGGGAAAAAAAATAAAACCAAAACATAGAAGGAAGTTCTAGGAGTTCTTACAGAAGGAAAGGTAACATAACCACAATAGTGAATTTAGCTGCTTGGTGTCACATTTTAGAAAAAAAAGTGTGCCTAGCATTACTTGTTTCAATGTTGTTGGCTGCAATGGGAGAGGATATTTCCTAATGATCTAAAATTACTGAAGAATATCAGATAAGTATTATAGAATTGCACTTGTAATTTCTAGTTTATATAGTAAAGGCTATAATAATTAAGATCTCATATTTCATTTACAGATACTATGTTTGAAGTCCTTCAGTCTCATCCTAGTGGCAATTGTTAGCTGTAGCTCCTAGTTCAGTGGCTTTTTACTCTTTAGTAAAGAAAAGTATTAGAAAAATTCAGCGTCTGTGATCAGCTGTGAGAACATAGCCAAGTAAGTTCTAACTATTGAAATCAAGGAAAAATGTGGTACAGGATAAAACTACTCTCTCTCTTTAAGAAATCTGAAGTAGTTCCTTTTATTTTTGCTAGAGTCACTTCAGATTTATGGCCAGTTGCTAAGATGAGACTCTGTCTGGCTGTGCTTCAATAGATGGAAAATATGGTATATCTCTGCAGCCACAGAGG
This sequence comes from Oceanodroma leucorhoa, assembly GCA_030449065.1. NCBI lineage: Eukaryota > Metazoa > Chordata > Aves > Procellariiformes > Oceanodroma > Oceanodroma leucorhoa. Next base: position 886,095 of record JASVER010000169.1, on the reverse strand, counting down.
GAATCAATTTACTTTTCATAATTTTAGAATACTTCACAATATATGGACAGTCATCAAAGTTTGGGAGAATTCTCTGTCACTTATTCATACTTTTAATTTCTTCCTGTTATAGCCTTAATACTATGTTTCAGAATGACCACCTTATGTACAGTAAAATCTAGAAATGAAACAGAAGGTTGCAAAGGTCATTAGAGTTATTGACAAAAATAATGCAGATATGGATCARAGAACTGTACTTTCTCCTTTCCAAGAAAATATTTGAAAGCCATGTTATCATCTTCCTGTGGCACTGTAACAATGTTGGCAAATGTGAAGTGCTGCTCTATAYTATTTATGCTAACTTATTTTTAAATAACTGTCAACAGCTTCCTCAAACACCTGGCACCAGTGATTGTTAAGATTCCAGATGCACAATTCACGTATACATGGTGAGATGAGACCTGCATAAGCAATATTCTTCTCCGCTATTTTGAGTAATTAAGGAAATTTGCCTRAACACGAAAGCCAGGTTTTGTTTTTTAACATAAATGTAATTACTCTTGTTATCTTATGTCTTAGGATGTAGTACTGTTCTCAGACTTTCCCTTTGATACAAGCAAAGCCTTTCTTCCTGAATAARTGTCTATCATACCATGGATTACCCCTGCTATTTACTCTGTGTCGTGGTTTGTGGTTTAACCACAACTAAACACCACACAGCCACTCGCTCACTSCCCCCRCCTCTGGTGGGATGGGGGAGAGAATCGGGAGAGTAAAAGTAAGAAAACTCATGGGTTGAGATAAGAACAGTTTAATAATGGAAATAAAGTATAATAACAATAATAATAATAGAATATACAAAGCAAGTGATGCACGATCCAATTGCTCACCACCCGCTGAACGACACTCAGCCAGTCCCCGASCAGCRATTCCCYGCTCCCCARCCAACTCTCCCAGTTTATATACTGAGCGTGATGCCATATGGTATGGAATAGCCCTTTGGCCAGTTTGGGTCAGCTGTCCTGGCTGTGCYCCCTCCCAGCTTCTTGTGCACCGGCTTTCAGACGGTTATTGCAGCTTGGTTTGGGGTTTTYTCCTCCACTGTTTGTACGACCTGCTGCTGGTTCAGTCTAATTATTTTAAAAATATCTCAGTTCTGGCTAAACATCTGCAGCGAATACCTGCTTACTTCAGCTTTCTAAGTGGAATTTTTCGTTCATTTTGTCTTGCAGACTTTTTACAGGAAGTTATATCTGTTAAGATTCTTTTCTCTTCTGAAGCTGTCATTGTTCTTTTCTTTCACAGGCTTATCTTGTGAAATACAAGTTTCCATGGAGATTTTATTTAAATAGCTCCTGGGTCCTATTTAATTCAYAAATCAGAAATCTATAAACCACACCTCTCTCTTTTCCAAGTGTACAAGGACATTTTTTGAAAGAGGATGTTGTTCATTGGCTTGTCAGTTAAATGAGTATTTGCAAACATTGGGGCTTAGGTCTGACAGGGCAGGACTCATGGTTTGAACAGATTTACTTTGTTCATAAAACAGCTGGAAGAAAAGGTGACTGACAAGACCATACCAGCCAAAATAGTGTGTGAAATCACCAGTTCATGTGATTTCAAAGCATCAGAAGTGCTTTTTTCCCCAAGCTTTTTCCATAGTTAATTTGTGTGATATATCACGTCTTAAAAATAAAATATTTTATTTTCATCTGAATGAATGGAATTCTTGAGCAAAAGATTTTAATACCATGAATATGGCAAACAAAATAATCTTCTGCATATTTCTAATGTTCCCAAGTGACTTTTTTTTTTTTAAAGAACAAATACTTACTAACGCTGAGAATCAACAGGAGAAACGTTTGCTAAATTAATGTATCTATGAAACATCTGCACAGGCAGAAGCCAATTTTATTAAATAATATTTGATCATTTCTAGCACTCTTGTCCATAGATATACACAACGATGGGTGATGACCCCGTCTGCACAGGGAGGAAGCTGACGCACATAGCAGATGTAGCAGTGGGGTACCCAGGTCCTTCCACCCCTTGGATCACCCCTCGCCAGCTGTTCCCTGCCCCAGGCATGTTATGAAGCTGCTACCTGTGTCCGTTGGAGAGGGTGCTATTTGTGTCAGTGAATGATGGCAATGTAGTAAAGTAAGAGTAAGAAAATAAGTGATGGAAATCAAAAATTGGAAGAATGTTGAGTGGTATGTCTGTGTACCAGAGTGATGTTGTCAGTACGAAATATTGATGCAAATGCCATGAACTACCTGGGAAAGGGGACTACGGTGTGTGTGGGAGAAAGAATAGTTGCTTTGCATATTTTGATCTCTTTTTGGCACATGTRTTTCATTCTTACAGTTTGAGTATTACTGACTTTTAAATCATTGAGGAAAGAAACACTGTTGTAGTTTCTGCTTTTTTCAGTGAGTAGCCCGACTGGGACCTGTTTAATTCTCTGAGCTGATGCTCAGAGATACTTCTCTCACAGCTGATGCTGTGTTCATACAAATAAGAAATAATTGGGACAGATATGCAGATCAAAAGAATCATCCTGGTGTAGACCTGAGTTCACTCAACTAAGTTCAAGTGCAGGACTCAGCTCCCTGCATTTCAAGTCTTGTCATTTCCTCCTCTGGGGAAAAAAAAATAAAAGGGATGCATTCCTGATATTTGCTGRTGTACCACTTAAATGAGTCACGCGGATGAGTACTTTTTTTTTCCAGATTSCATTTCCAATGCTTTCTGATACCTTTCTATTTAAGATTGTATTTTAGTTTTGTTACACTTATTGGAAGTTCTGCTGTGAATCAGCTCCACTGAGTTCAAGGTAGGACTTAACTGTTCATTTTTGAACAGAACAATTCACTACAGCTTCTTTGCACATCATCCCAGACTGGAGGAACTTGCCTATACCAACAAAATAGGATCARATATTTAATCTGATTAAACTTTCAGCCTGCTTTCCCAGAGTCTGTTATCTGGGGCTGCATGGAAAGAGGATGGACAGGGAAGTGAAGGAGTTTGTGGCAGAAAGGTAAAGCTGACCTTAGCGGGAACAGCAGAATAGACAGACTTCTCCGAGCACACTCACATATTGAGGGTTGGACACTACAGTAAACAAAGGATCAGGTCCATTTTAAACTGGTATATTCTAGTGAAAGAAGGAGATAAAGAGAAGGAGAAGATGACAAGTAATCACTCTAGTAACCTGCCTCCAGTGTCGCACGCTCCGGGAGCAAGGACTGGCAGGCAGTCCTCATGGATTGCTCTGTCTACCACAGAAAATGCAGCCGTCTCGAGGGAAAATTGGGGACTGCCAGCTGATATTTAATATAGACGGCAGGCCATTAGGTCTGGTTTTGGCAGCTATTCAGGAAAACCCTGAGAAATCCTGCCACCAGACTACAACTATATTTTRGCAATATTGTGCCCTTTGGAGAGAAACATCCTTTCTGAGCATTGTGGGTATATCCTGAGCCACAAACACCTCTTTGAGACCACCTTAATCTTAGTATTGTTCATCAGAGTATCTAATATCGTTCTCCAATAAGATAAAAATAAACCTTTGTATAAAGTTTTTTCTTCTGGGATTGGATGAGAAAGGAGAAATAAAACTGCATTTCAGTTGCATTGAGATATTATTCTAAATAGTTGTGTGATGGGGAGGTAGGAAATGCCAGCTCAGTGCAGTCATTTGCTCCATCAGTTGAACAGTTGTCCCAAATGATGGCTAATCAGAGATAAAGCAGGCACCAGCAGTGCAGTTTCAGTATTGCAGCTCCAGCAGATTTGCAAGGGAAATTCAGATCGACAGGTGGTCCTTACCTTTGGCAGAAGGTCAAAAGAGCATCACAACTTTCTTATCTCCCTGTTTTATCTGCCAAAGGTGGAGGGAACTGGGGAAAATATCGGAGTTTTTGTAGCATTAACCCATTATAAATACAGAGATATGCRTGCAGGGACTTTCTGATGTTTCCAGGATTTTAAAGATTGCAAAATTAACCTTTTTTTTTTTTTTCTCCAAAGAACAGAGTTGAGTTTAGAAGCTTGTTCTCCAAAACTCCATGACAAAGCTGAATATCTATTAAAAAGTTATTGCGGCAGTATTTTTGACATCTTATTTTGCAGAAGGAAAAGAGTTTTTGAATTGTAACTTTTAYTGATGCTCATCTTCTGTATAATTTTCCCCTTGCTCAAGTCCTACAAAAGTGCTTGTCTTACTCAGTAACACCGATAGTTCAGGTGAAATGATGATTAATCAGTACAACCCTCAACGTCAGGTTCCTCAGCAGTGTTACTGGATGCCAAGGTTAGGATTCAGATCCAGATTTCTGATGTGCCTGCTTGGAAAGGTTGAGGCTTGGAGCATTAAAGCAGCCCGTTAGCAAGATCCCTGAATCAGATTAGATCAACTGTAGATTTTTCCAGTCTGAATGAATCATCCTGAGCTATCTTTGGTGGTGATATGCAGATGTCATTCCTTGCTGATCTATGAGAACAAGAGGGAAGTTTTGACCCTGCAGGCTGGGTACAGTTGGTGGTGTTAGACTTTTGTCTTGAAGAATTTGCTGAAATTTTACTACTGGTGACAAAGCATTAGTGCGTGCTTCTTCCAGGGGACAACCCCATCTAGTCAGGTGTTGGTGTTTTTCTGTGCTGGAGACTGTCTCTGAAACAGGTTGACAGTGGGCACAGAAATCCCCAGCTGTTTGGTCTGCCACCTCCTGATGTGCAGCAGGAGTTGCGTGGGTGATAAAGTGGTTGCAAGGACTCTTAAAAATAATTTCTCTTAAGTGTGATTGAAGGGAAAATAATTAGATTATTCTCAGCTGATGAGCCAGAACCCTTCTTTATAGAAAATTATTTTCTGTGTTCAACAGTGAGCCACATAACAGAACTAACTAAAAATTATAAACGTTCCCTTTCTTTTTACAACTGCCGTTCTGGCTCATTCATAGCACTGCTGCACAGAGGGACCAGGGGGACACAGAAAGTAAAGGTGATTAATTAAAAGAAGGAAAAGAAATAGAGGGTCAGGAGAGGCATACTGATGTGAAGGACGGGATAATTTGTACTCTTTGCGGTGCATAATTTTAATAAGTGTTACAGTTAAACTTGTTTGAGAATACATGTCACAATTGTTTACCAGACTGCAGAGCTAACTTGGGCCCTTACCTGAATTTCAGCTATAGCTGCTATAGGAAAACATCCTCTTGGAATAGAAAAGGGTTTTGGCTCCTGCTGCTTTGCCTGTGCAGGGTTACAGTCCAGGCCCCAGTTTAACTTAGGCTGGAACTTTTAATATTTGTAGTAAGATGTCAGAGCTTGAAGTTATAATGAAGATACAAAGTCACTGAGTGCAGATAGTYGATGACTTCCCATAACCTCGCTGAAGAATTGATGTCACTTGCATTTGATTGCGGGAGAAACGTAGAACTGCACGTGGGATGTGTCTGTAGACCCAAACATCCCACAGAGAGTGAGGTCACACCAGGGCATGTATGATTCTGCTGTAATGATGGTAAAGTGCTAGCTGGCACCCTGGCACCCACCGTAGCTGTGCGTTGCGGACCAAGATCTAGGGTGGTTATAGCTGAGCATGGATTTTTTTGAGCTGAGGGTTAAAACACAGCCAGCTCAAGGCTCTTCAGAATTATTTAATTCTCGTGCATGTAGAAGAAGAATGTGGTCTGCTGTGCAGGGACAGATCTTCAATGCCACCCTCCCTTCCTTGCTGCTCCCAGTGCACCCCACGGACCCAGAACCAGAGCCCTTCCTTGTGCTCTCCTGCCCCGTTTCCCCCCGGCCAGGGCTGTCCCCGAGCCGGTCGGTAACAGAGCCAAGCAACTGAAAAATGACGTCTGCCACGATGCCCTGCCTCCCAGCCAGGCCCCAGGACCTCTGCGCCCTCGCTCTGCTGTGCAGCCGAAGCGCGTCGATGCTCTTTCTCACCTCCTGCCCAGTCACCGAGGAGGAAGGTGACAGGCCAAGCACTTGGCAGGACTGAGTGTGAAGTAGTGAGGCCACATCTGTCCCTCCGTGGTGTTATGTTATGCCTTGCACGACGTCGGTCTCCGCTTACGCTCAGGGAGGCACGGGGGGCTGTGCGCCCGTCGTGGTGTCAGGGTAGCAGTTGCACTTCTCCGACCTCGTTCCTTTAGCTTCTTGTCACCGTCACGCTGGCATTAGCCACCGAGTAAGTAGACCTGGTGGTTGAACACCAGCCTCTGTGTGCAGGTTGTGATGGAGTTGGTCTTCAGAAGGATTGGCAGATCCTTTCAGGTGAAGGATAAAGACTCGTGTTTGGTCTTTCTAAATGCTGAACATTCCCCACTCCGGTGAATTTCAGAGGCCCAACAGCCTTGTTCTTGGCTGCCTCCTCTTTTGTATGAGTTTCAGTCTGATTTTAAATYTCTCACCCAGATGGTATTGTTGTTTCCCCTGGAAAATTTTGAATAAACCCAGGTATCTTTACATCCATTTTTACAGACGATTCTTGTTTGAAGAGAAACAYGACTTTGAAACCACTGTTTACAAATAACAGGAAAGTTTATCGTAAGTGATTGATTCTGGGTGCAATTTTTTTAGCTGAAGTGAAACAACTATGTTTTTTGAGCATATCTACGGGTGGGATCTGTGAGCAGACAAGATGTGCTTGAGTTCCAGTTTATCAAGTTGGAGCATAGCAGGTAAATCTTTGGTCCACATCTCAGGCTCTTTTTTTYCCCTTYTTTTAGGAAACCTAATCAAAGTAATTGGCATTTAACAATCAGGTTTCAGGATCTTGACAGTTCTGCAATGTGGTTTCTGTCACTGCTCTGGGAAAGCAAGACTGAGGAGGAAATGGGAGCTATCATGTCATGTGGATGAGTAACTGGCTCAGACAGAGCTTCCTTTGTATCAAGGCTTGAAGCCACACTGCTGTCTTATTACAGCCTGTGGCTATTGCAATAAAAAGCAGGTGCAGAAGAGAAATAGGGGAAATGGGAATTTTTTAAAAAATGGCTGGTTTTTATATGTTAACACTCATTTTTTTAAGCTAGCTATAAGTCTTGGAATATATTTAAATTCTTCAAATTTTAGTACAAAACTGAAAGAATGGATTTTGTTTGGAGCATGATTTTCTCTATCAGCAATCTCAGCATGAAGTAAATTTTTAGCAGTCACTGCTGGCTCTTTGTATCACTCGTAATCACACACAAGTAAATGTTTAGCTCTTAGGAAAATGACTCACCTGTCTTAGGTGTTTGTAGCTAAATATTTGTGTTCTTTTAAAATAAAAAAATACACAATTTAAACACTTGCCATGTTTTAAAACATAATTTGGTTTTGAAGAACAGTATAAAAGCTAAGTACAGAGCTGGATACGGAAATATATCCACCAATTCTCCTTGCTATCGATTTGGCAAAGTAAAAATCTTCAGGCAAGTGGCTTTATATGTTTAGCTTCTCATTCAATTCTTGTTTGCCGTTTGTTTTATTTAAGCTCCTTTATTTCTTTGATGGGGAAAATTCAGCATAATAGCACTGGGAATTAATTACAGGTTCAGGACTGGAGCCCCTCAGATGTCTCCACAGTTTTTCAGGCACTAGAGAAGTACAAAAGATTCTTTTGCAGAATCTGTCCCATGCTACCGTGTTGGTGCATGTTACAGCACAGAATTTCTGTTTTTCAGGTAGATGTGTAAGTTGCTGCTAAGAGTCTGTAATTGCACATTGACTGATAGTTTTTTGAAAATGTGTTTAGGAGTAGCAGCCCATGGATCTTCACAGACAGAGCTTTGAGTAGACTTGGGTAGTTTTGTTGTAATAGGTGACTCTTTAAAACTAAAGCCTGTAAATCTGCTTTAGATAGCTGATTACCAGGGTCATCTCCTCTATATTTCCTTAGTAACTGGATGCAGCAGGCAGTGTGGACAAAGAGGCAGTGATAATTCTGCTGTACTGTCCTCTGACATTGATAAGCATAATTCAGCTTCTCATCATTGGTCCTACAAAGGATTAAAATGTTTTCATATGCAAACTCTTCAGTAATGCTGATTTTTGGAAGCGGCTCAGCTGATGAGGAAAGGTGTCATAGCCAGATTTGTAGACACTTATTGGGAGGTTATCACTGAGTTACCTCARGCTGAGCAGAAATATCAGTGCATGTTTTTGACAAAGCCTCTGTTGTATTTCCATGTCTATGTTTCCATCTGTGAAGCAGGGGTAAGGAACGCCATCCTCTGCACCACTGGAGGGTTGGTGCYGTGCTTTGAAAACACTTAGCAGCTGTAGTAGCAGTTCTTTCACCTCTGAATGCCAGGATGTCAGGCCTCAGTATCATTTGGCAACAGGTCTGGGCAGAGAAGCCAAAGCATTTCTTAAATTCTTTGCTTTCCTCCAGTAATATATGAATAAGCCTAAAAGTAGTTAAATAATGACAAAAAAATCAGAATTGTCTGTGACTGTAAACTGTCTCAGCTAAGCTCATGTGAAAAAAGATGTCTCTGGTTCTAACACAGTAGACTGAAAAATCGTGAGTTCACTTGCCTTCCCCATGGAGTATTTAAAAATGTCTCATGCTGGGGTATAAGGATAAGAAAGATAGACTGCAGCTTATTTGAAATGACTGTACTCACAGCAACCCTGTTACCTCTCCTGTGCTTTCTATACACTATAAAATACAAACCTTGGTTTCATTTATAAAATGTCATTATTTTTATGTCATGACAACTCTGGGAAATGTGTTGAGTTGCAGAAAGTTTGTCACAGAAGAACTTCTCATCTTCTTTGTCTCTGGCACTGTTTTGAAAAGTAGTAGTAACAAAAGTTTATTGACTAAGCTGTTAGTAATATGTACTTTGATATTAATCTATATGAAAATGCTTTCCTGGTCCCAGGCTGTCCTTCTCTGATATAAACACTTTTTTAGGTACCACTTCTAAGATTTGTTTCTCCATTATATCAATACTATCTCATTTACATGCCTAGCATTCTTGAAATAACAGAAAGATCCCAATCAAAGAAAAAAAAATCAAGGTAAGTCCCATCTATTTGTACTTAAACATGTCTCACAGTCTTGAAAAAGTTATTTTTGTCTCTTGGTAGGTGTGAAAATTAGAGGTATGTTGCCAATAGGTTAAATCATGGCATGGAGTGAAGATCACTGATTTTAATGTTTAAATATTCTCCAGTACTGCTTGGGAATAGCTGCTATATATCAATTGCACACTGAGTAGGAAGTTTTAAGACAACTGGTACTGCTAGAAATTCTGCCTGTCAAATTTGTCATAGTTTATTTAATTACAAGTATGAAGAAGAAACAACCTAGTAGCTTTTCACAGTCTCTCCCCCCTAGGGCAGATGGGTATTAAAGCCAATTCAGTCTGTTTCCTGATTGCTTCAGGCTACAGAAAATTGTTCCCCAGGGAAGAGAAGTAAATCAGTTATGATCTTTAGTCTCTCGGAGGGAGATTAGAGCCACCACACTGGTGAAACAGCAGTAGGCTTCCTCTGTGTAACTGATTTCACCTTTAATCCTACCATTGATTGAATATTGCTAAGAACGCTGCCATGCATTTTAAGGTCAAACCGATGATGAACACCCCAGGCAAAGGAAGTTATTTACACAAAAAGGTAAAGACAAGCCTTTAGCTTTACTAGTTCAAAAAAGCTGTAAAACATCTACTTTGGAGAAAAAAATTATTTCAATTTCAGCCATCAACCTTTCCCAAGTTTTTGTAAGGCTGCTTATCACAGTGGTGTCCGAACGTCTTCTAGGTAATATGGAATAGTGGAGTCTTTTGTGGTCCTCACCGAATCTCTCACTCTTCTTTCTTTTCCAGGTAAAAGTTCTCCTTGATGTGAGGCTTTTATTCTTTATCTGTTGGTCTTAATTTYCTTTTAGTATTAAGTAGAGATAAGACAAAAAGTAGTACTAAAGTTGCAATAGTCATTTTATGGCAGAAAGTGGTTCTATAGGAAAGGAAAAAAAGGTTTTCTAAAAAAAAAAATTTACACCAGCTTCTGCTGAATCTCATCTCTTAGTCTGTCATTTTGCTTTTCTTATCACAGCATGTTTTTTCATTCAGTTCTTTTTTTTTTTAATCAGTAAAAGAGAATTCTTCTGTCTCTGCTGGATTGGAAAGCCCAAAATTTGCCTGACAGGACACCTTTGAATAGTTGTATGCAAAATCTGTGTGTATTAAAGCTGTTGAGAATTACTGTGCATTGTACTGCGGTAGGCCATGAAAAACACAATGTCTTGATATAGCTGCAGGTGAGGTCTGGCACAAAAATGTTTTCTGTTTATTTTGTGTTGCTACTTATAAACTGTTCTGGTTGTTGAGAGTCTCATTTGCCTTTTAATATGGATGTGGCAACCCCTGGATGGACAGTGAGGGTAATTTCTTCTGCCTTGGGTGTTTATATATGCACGTAGAGCTGTTTATTTGACATCTTGCATGACACTTGATTAGGTCTGAAGACCTTAGTCTGCTGAGAATCTGTAAGTCTACCTGGCAAAGACAAATTTCACCTTTTTTGATACTCTCTCAGGATTTCRTATATCCAGCTGTAGCGCAATTTTTTTCCAGGCCTTCACGCTTGAAACRAACCTCCCTGGTTTTTCACCATAGAGGTTTTCCTCTAGAGTGAGGACTTGTATTTAGGTCCTGTAATTATGTGTTCCTGACTCTGGAATGCAGGAGATCTGATCTGTTGGGTGATCTTGGGCAAACCACAGGACTCCTGCTTCTCTTCCCAAGTGATATGTATGCTGCTTGCTTATACTGAAAGCTGTTGGGGGCAGAAACTCGGAGCCAGCTCTTAAAAGGACTTCAAAACATCTGGGAATTATGCTAATGACATATTAAAGGAATATAAAACAGAGTGGGACCTAGAAAGACATGCAGGATAAATAACTGGATTGGTTGGAGAGAAATGATTAGACTTAACCAAAGTTGAGAAAACACGGTAAATGAGAGGCAGCCTTGTTTTAAACCAGCTTTGTTATTGCTTACTGGCTGGGACAACGTCATGCTTTCTTCTTGTGGTCGCAGCATTTCTCAGGAGTCCTTTGGCTGGCTTAGGTATCCCATCTGCCTGTACCTTAATACACCCTCCTGGTTTGTTGCTCTCTACTTAGGACATATCTCACATGACACTGCTTGATGCCAAATATCCTTTATCTGTAGGGTACGTCTGTGTCCTTTGTTGTCTCTTAATCCCACCATTGTTACTCATCACATTGTGGGAATCCTGTCAGCTACTTCTGTGTGTGGGAACATGATTGCATTAATACCARCAAAGCCAGCGCTGGTATACGCTCAGCTTTGTCTGTGCCTTGCTGATGGCTGTCCTGATCAGGACCTGTGCCTGAACTAGTCAGCAAGGACCCAGCGACCTTACTGGCTGTGGTCACACCACGCCGAGTCCTGGCCATGACTGCAAACTGGCAGCTGACTTGCAGCTCTGGGCCCACTTAGGACCTGCCACCCACACTTGAGCTTTTAGGGGAGAATCTAGAGCGGCAGGGACCAAATGCGTCACTGTGTGCCTCCAGAAATAATGATCAGCAGGYATTCGGGGTCTCTCCAATACCATCGACTTTTCAGAGCGGTTGCATCCCAGCCCATGGCAGCRGGTACTGCAGTGCCTCTAAAAACGGATGCAGAAAGGACTGCCGTGGAGGTCAGTGTTGTGGCTGACCAGTGCAGACCAGAAATCGATTCCTGGGTGCAGGCTGACTTTCTCTTCTGCAGAGTCGAAGGGCACCCAACAAAGCTGGCGTTAGACTCACAGGGGCTCTGGGTAGCAGACAAAGCCTGGGTCCTTTCCCCCCCTCACACACTGGATTAGTTGGATTTGCTGGTTCGCTTCGCCTGGTGCAAGCCTCAGGCCCCTTCCCCCTTCTCCTGCCTCCTGCTGGGCTGAGGTTTTAGGCCAAGTCCCCTGGTCGCACCCCTGGACTCTGCGAGGGGCTGGGGGGTGCGGGGGGAGCGGCTCTCGGTGCCCTCGGCAGGCAGGGTTTGTGCAGTGCCTTGCCAGGGAGATGTCTGCAAAGCTTTACAGTCTTGCACCATTTTTTTGCAGCAGTCGCTATGGGAGGAGGGATGCGCTCTTCATATTATAGCCTTTTCTTGATATTTTCCTGGCTTACTTCATGCTTGTTCCTATTCCCAAGCATTTCTCTGGTTTAGCCACAAGGTGCCATCAGTAGACACTTCTACGCCAGTATTACATCCGCTGGAAATAGAGAAAGCCAGGCAAAAAGTCCCTGATGTTATGTAAAGGGAAAGGTTAATTAATGAAAAATGYAAGCAGAAGGGGAGATCAAAATATAAGGCAAAACACACCTAGGAAAGGCRGCTTGAACTGCGTGCACCTTACATGTTTTATGCTGTTGCACTGACAGCCTAATCGGCTCAGATTTTTTTTTTTTTAACCTGATTTCAATACTTAGTGCCCCTAACGACAACGACATCAAGCAGTGTCCGTGAAGCCTTGTGTCCTATTATGTTTGCTGCTGTGAGAGGACAAATCAGAAGGCGTGGTCCCTGCCTCCGAGCGTTTCCCATCCGATCTGAGGGAGGAAGTACATCARGGGGAAATAATTGGAAAAAGGAGAGTGAGAATAAAAGTTATAGGAAGAGTAGATTTTCTGGAGCATCTTCATGATTCTGAAAGAGTATTTCCTGCTGACCTTTTCTCTTGCCCCTATCAGATGGCTATTTCACATTTCTGGAGGAGAGATCTGATAAAGCAGGTAACGGTGAATTTACAGAACAATTCTGGAAGGAGTCACGCCTGAAGAATAGCAAACAGGAAAGGAGGCCCAGGACACACTTGTAAGCCCAGCAGCAGATCTAGCGGAAACAGGTGGTGTTGACATAGCAGTACAAGACCGAAGTATTTTCAAGTATGTGATGCATCTGCAGAGTGAGCAGTAATTTTCTGACGGGCTAAACTTTGCAAATTGGGATGTAGGTCCTGGAAGAGCAGTTTATACTCACTGGGAAAGCAGAGAACACTGAAAGATTTTCCCAGCAAGCATCATTATATTTTTGCTGTGTGACAACATGGGTGGTAGGGGCTGATTCCCACTAGCCTGGAAAGGAACAGCCAGGATGCAAGCAGGTAACGGTGCACAAGAAGTTAGGAGGGTAACGATGATTTTGGAGGAGCTACCRTGCACAAAAGTAGAACACCAGTGCTAGAGCAATGAGGTGAACGGGAAAGCTTGGGAGGAATGTGGGGCTATGACTGGAAGTGAGGCATGTCTCGCCTTCTTGGATGTGAGGAACTTCTTCCTAATGACATTTCTGACTGCCTCTRATACAGCATAGTTTGTTTGCTGAGTTTCCTTTTCGGTTCCTTACAAATTGACCCATTTGCTTTACTTTGTGTGTTTTTAATTTCCCTTTGCAAAATATCTGCATTTTGGGCTCATTTGGTAAATTAATATTAGTGTTTCAATAAGGGTGCTATCAGCCCTTATTTTACACTAAATCTTTCCTACAGGTTTTTCTTTTTCCCTCCTCCTCTCTATGACTAATAGATATAATTTCAACAGTTTGACTAACTGCCGTGTTATAGAAAAGGCAGTAATTTATACTGATGTAATGGCTGTGATAAAAATCATTTGTGTGCTGATTTTATAAATTAGGTAGGAAATGTGAGTGCCTCTGAAAAATGAAGTGCTACCACATGAATTCCAGTGTTGTTAATGCTTCATACCTTTCTGCTTCATTAAACCAATTTCACGGGGAGATGAGTTAGAGGAGGAAGCTGTGCTGCTTAAGAGACGCAACAATGGTTTATTGAAAGAAATGGGGATAAGATTAAATTAAGTGCTACTTGAGAAATATGGAAATACAAAAATATTCAAGCTTATAGATGGTGAATTCAAAAATATGATAAGTTAGCTCTTTCATACCCAAAGAACTGTCTCATCATAATTGCATAGGCTGAATTCACAGGCTACTAATTAATATTGAAGAGTTTCTTGAACCACTCTTATAAATGAGTCAGAGTGCCCTAGAACTAATTTATAACTATTTCCTTTTGGAAATCAAGACAACTTAAAATGCTGCTTTCAGTACATTCCTATCTTGGCTGCTAAGTCCTTTGAAATTATTTCTGCCATATATTTTTAATTTATTTATTATTTCACATATTTCATTTATCAGCCAAGTTTAAAGGGAGGAATAAAAAAGGCGTAAGATTAAGAAGCCTTCAGGTCTGGTAAGACTCTTCTAATTTAGGATAATGATCCAGAGCAGCCTAAAATAACTTTTCTGACCACTTTTGATCTGAATTCATCTGCATTGAAACCAATATGTTTCAGTTASATTTATATCAGAATATTTTTCTGATCGAAGCTGTGGAGTATGTAACTTAAGAAAGAATACATTTGTGTCCACAGAATGCCTTGAAGATCAGGTAAGATCTAAAACTAAGCAGCTAATTGATTTTTTACCACATCAATAAAATAGCTGCAGCTATTTTTTCCCTTTCCCTTCTCTCCCTTGAGGACTAGAAGTTTTCATTCTCAAACGACTAAACCCTATTTGTTCTGTGGATGGTGGAACATGTAAATACAAAGGGAGTCATTCATTAAATAAGAGGCTTATGCATACACAAGTTTTAAAAAATGCATAGTTTCAAAGCACAACTGAGAGGCTGCCATTTTACCCCTGATTCACAATGAGAACTCTGTGTACAAGTGACCCAAGTACTGGGATTTGGTCCAGCTCTCAGATTAGCACAGAAAACACGTAGAGACATGGACATCCCCCATCCCCCTCCCACTAATGATAATAGGAGCTCATAAATGTGCTCATCGGGAATGTCTGTGGGATCTTAYTGACAGAAGCATATGCATCACTATCTTCTGCTTGGAAAGACCACATTTCTCCTCCTGTATGATGGGTGCATCACCCAACATTAGCACTATTGCACCATTGACAYTGGCTATCCATATGGTTTCACTTAAAATAAATCACTCTATGAAATAGGATAATGTGCCAGACAGCTTTAAGGCTGGATCTTGCCAAGTGCTCTCAATTCCCAATGAGAGGTAATGAGAGCTGAGAACACTTAGCCCTTCTCTGGATCAGTTCTAGTAGCAAGTATGTAATATTACAATGCAGCTCATTTCAATACTGGCAAGGATCTTCCTAACAAAGCACGGCACACCGTCCAGTCCCCGTCCTGCTGGATGACTTTAGCGAGATTTGGCACCTTATGGGATTGGTCTGTAAGATGTACTTAGCGATTCAACTTGTCTGCAAGCGTAGTGCATAGGATTTATAACTTTATTTCTTCCATTCTTAAAAATCTGTTTGTTAAGGAAGGAAGGAGGAAGTAGAATAGGAATAAAAATGAATTTCTGCTAGTAGAAGAATTTTGAGAGTCCAAAACCCCTTTGTCACCACGTGTAGCAAAAAGTAAAAACCTTGGAATTTGGAATTGGTGAGGTTTTCTAAAAATACATGTTTGCTCTCACCYTATGGAAATAACAGGTTGCAACAATTTCCCAGAAAAACAAAAGCAACCTGTACATCCCCATTAGGATTTTTGCTATAGAGGTATCAATTTCCAAGGAAAAAGTGTGCTTTGAACTAGCCAAAGTTACACAGGACCCRTACGGCTTATCCTTCAAATTACTCATTCGGTGATGTTCCCCCTCCTAACTCTACCAGAATGTGTTTCATTATACTGCAGAGATACCTGGACATTTTCTGTGCAATTTGGTGACTTTTCAGAGGTTTGAGAATCAAATTTCTTTCTCTGTGTAATTTTGTGCATGCCCATTTGGCAGGCAGTCGTTCCTTTCTTACTCCCTGCGTATATGTTCAGAAGGGAGCTGAGGCTTGCGTTGGCCTCGGTGTGAATTACTGCGCTTTTCCTGGTGGTGTTTGCAGACAYCCAGGTTGGCAGTGATCAGACCTGCCTTTTGCTGCCGCTGGGCTCCTCTTAGTAGCGGTGGGGAGCTCTGCTTGTTCCTGGGAGAACTCAGTATGTTACAGGTCTGAGTTTATTTTCAAGATTTTGATTTCTTTCTCTCTTTGACCATGCATTCAATTTTATTCTTCTTTCTCTTTTGAATTGTTTTTGGATTTTTTTTTCCTTTATTTTTCTCTTATTCTTATCCTTTCCTTACTCTTTCACTTCCTGTTCACTTTTTCATCTCTGCTGCTCTGTCTTTTATCCTGCACTGTCTTAAGTGAATGTGGCTTGTTTTGTGTTCAGGAATATAAATGCTTGCCACTTTCCCTTTGCTCTGCTCCAGGCATGTGTAAAGCAGCAGATAATGTTGACAGCATTTTGTCTTTATACATGTTGGGCTTACTGCAACCATTGAGTGCAAATTGCAGAATAAATTCACACGCTGAATACTGGATAAGAATTACATCAAAGATCTAATAATGAGTAACTGAAGCTGCCCACAGTTACTAAAGCATTTAGCTTAGTGAGACACTTCTAMAAGATAAACATATCTATGAAAAAGAACTGTATAGTTTGCCTGCATGGAGTCTTGAACTCTATTCTTTTTTGTATCAATATGCTTTTTGAATCACTCCATTAGAAGAAAATGAAAAGTAAAGTTTGTTTTACAGTGGCCAGAAGATTTTGGCACATGTATGAGATATCTCACTCTGTTAAACCCTGAGTTAGTTGTGCAAGGAAGACAGTCTCACTTCCTAATGTTTTTCCTATCCCCRGTTACATTATTGCCGTGGCAGGTTTAAATTGGAGGCTTTCTAGAGAACAAATTCTGCATGGAAGAATTGCMTACCAGCTATTGTTAGAAACTACATACAGGTCTGTGGACCACCTTTGCTGTGGAAATGTAACTAGTTTATGTTAGAAACATTTTGTGGTTGTTTCTATATTTTAGATAATCAGTATCAATTTCAGAGATTTAATGGTGGTGGGTAACTAGGTTCAGAAGTAGAGCTTTTTAAAGAAGTATGACATTTCCAGGATTTGATGCTCTTTTAGAGTAGAAATGAGATATGTGTAAAAAATCTTAAAGGTGTATTGACAGAGAAAACCATGGGAAAATTTAATATTAGCCTTCTTTTAAAGGCAGACTTTGAGAAAATGAGCATGTCTTGAGTGATACAGGTAAAGGCACACTGTGAAAGTGTTCTAGACTGCGTCTGCATTACTAGACCTGGCAGCATAGCAGCCTCCCCGGAGCAGGCGCGGGCTTCAGCTGCACAGACTCGGTCAGTCTGCCACAAGCCTTCTSCCCGCGCGCCCACGTTTCCTTCCCGTTGAAACCATGGCTCGGTAGGGGAAGGGACTGGAGTGTCCTTTATCTTGCTCTGACTTGGTTCTTCTCCCTCCTTACCGATTGCTCTCAGCTCTGCCAAGGGAATAGCTTGTGCAAAGGTGTAAGATCTAAAGTTCTGCTCTCTTACTCTCCACCAAGCAGGTAGCAGCCGACCGCTGCTGTCCTATTAATGATTTCCTACCCTCAAAACTGCGAATGCTAAGCAGGAGGGATTGGTTTATTTTGCACAGTGAAAAGATGAGATTTTGRTATGTTCAGACCATGGAAAATCTGGACACAATGAAGTGCTTTACTGGCTCATCTCTAGAGGAGTCTCATGCACATCTCTTGCAGAGTTACGAAATGAAACTCTCCAGAGTGCAAAACAAAATTTTGAATAGTTACGTGGCACTGCTCATCGGCTGGCAAGAAATCATCTGCTTATTGAAGCTGGATGCTTCATGCTGTACGTGGCACTTTCTGGAATGTTTTATTCACTCACTGAGCATTTTGAGCTTTGGAAGTGACTCATGAGCACAAGTCCCAGTACRTTTAGCCTTTTTCACTTTAAACTGTGTGTTTCCAACATCAAACGTTTGTTAGATTTCCCTGTCAGAATAGCAATCTCTAAATGTGTAGATTCAGTGCCAGCATCAGAACAGACTGGTAAAAAATCCTCTGTCTGCTATCAGAATGGGGCAAATTCCGTTATTTTGCTATTCCCCACTGAGATGCAAGTTCAGACTTCTGAAAGCAGCATCTAAAGCTTTACACTTTGACTTCACACCCAAGATACTGGGCAGAAACTACAGGGCTGTTAGTGCAGCTTTTCCCCTTTAATGAAGTTGAGCAGAGCTGGTCCACAACCAGCTTTAGTTAGTCACTCACCACCCCTGTGCCCTTTGGGCTGATGATGCTGCTGGTAAAGTAGATATAATGTTTACCACACCAAAGTCTTCCCAGGCTTCAATCGCTTTTAAACAATACTGACAACACTTGGTTAGCAGAAATGTCAAATAGCGGGTGGAACATTCATAACAAGGAGCTATCATAATATCTCAAGTAGAAAAAAAGGGAAAACATGAATACAGAAGGGGACAGTGGTCAATACCATTTGAAGGCAGTTAAGTTGCCTGCCATGAACTCCCACGGCGACGGGCCTGAGTTTTTACATCCTTCCTTACTGTTGACATCAGTGTTTCCTTTATATTATTGACCTGCAAGATGTCAAGAGTGGACAAATTAAAAATGCTGCTGTCATAAATGTGTATGACTCCAGAAAAGTGAGAGGAAAAGTTAGGCTGAAAACTCAACAGTGCAGTAGGATAGTTTAACTGCTGAGTGAGCAGAACTGGCCCCGATAACTAGACCCAATTAATACCTTAAAAAGCAATGCCTCAGTGCAGGATTTTTTGCAAGATTCTGCTCTTTGGCTGTAGAAGTGACACTTTTCTTCACCTTTTCTGAAGGTGGTGGTCGTATTTCCCCTAAGCATGCCATAGAAAAAAATCATGACATGCATCAGTAATGACTTATCCAGCCTTTATTCCTGCGTTCCCTTTCTGGTAGTGCTGTAAGAAGAAATACTGCACTTGAATGTCATGCGGTTTATGACTTAACAGTGTTGGGCATCTTTTTGGCACGACCGAATATGTTCTAATGCCAGGAAGACATTTGCATAGAATAATGGATTTTGGATCCTCTGTTGAAACATTCAGAAAAAGTGTTTGAAGTTACTTTTAACATCCAGCTTTTCTGTCTGTTGTGGAACTCTAAATCTTCTTCCCTCCCTAAGACTTTCTAAATCAAGTTGTAACCTATGTAGTCTATTATATAGACTCTCATAAATGAGGTGCTTACATTGGAAATAGTGCCAAAATATGACATCAGGAAGGTGTTGCTATAATTAATGTTTTTGCTGAGAAAGAGGGGAAAGTATTCTTAGGTTTCTTCTTCCTTTTATGGATAAGAAATATAATAATATATTACCTCATGATAGCATGATTCCAATGCAAATGGCAGAGACTGGTGGCTTATTAATAGGCCTCGCCTGTAGCAAGCCTCCTTTCCCCGCTTCAGTTTGAAATTGATTATTTTAATACAGAATTCCTGAATGAAAGAGGTTCTTGGCCTTTTCCTGGGCTGTTGAATAATGTATGTGGGAGAAAGCAAATAGAAGCAGAGGGTCTCAGCTGCCGGAACAATGGGCCGCGCACAGAGCTGAGGGGGCACATTAGTTTATCATTGCCTTGTCAATCCTCATAGGCTGGGAATCGTGGGATAGCCTGGAAAGAAGCAGCTGCTGAACGTGTGGTAAACTGACCGGGGCACTTTAGAGAGACGACTACATTTACACATCTGAAAACAAGATATTGATTTTCTCTACAAAGCTGGAGAGAAATAGTCATCCTGAAAATATATCTAGACCATGGCTTATTTGCAAAACCACGGCACTTTCTGGCTGTTCCGAGGGCCGGGAGCCTCCTCGTGATGGGGCTTGCAAATCTAAAAATAGTCTGCATAAACTTTGCTTTTCCTCTTAGTTGATTGACTGCCCTCCTAATCCTTTTAGTGATTCATTGCAAGTAAAATGTAAATGCAAGCAAGCTGGATTTGTAAACATTAACAAAAATATTTTCCCTAGATTAGTAGATTTTTTTTAAAGGTAAAAATATTTTTGAAGTTACATRTTCTCTTTCTGTGGGCCAAATTGATCTTGAAGATAAACTTGTGTGATATCCCTGATATCACAGTCTCTGCCCTTTTTAACGGAAGTAGAATTCACTYCTGAATGCCAGTTTTGGTTTATTTTACCTCCTCAGGCAGGAGGTTTTCTTCATAGCTTTCAGAAGTGATAAAAATAAGAAAGTGAAACAATACTTGATATGAACAAAGCAAGATGATTAATTATTTTAAATGATGAAAGATTTAAAGCAGAGATGASCCCACATTTCCAGGTATAGTGATTACTAGTTCAGTGAGATGCTGATGTCTTGTTCTAGGCCAGGTTATTAGGATGCTGTTATGTGGCTGTAATCAGAATTTATGACTTATTTTAGCTCTCAGAAATCCTATTTATGACTCAGGATCTTCTCTGCTGGGTCCATACAAGATCATGTTCACAATGTGAATCACAACATGTTGAGAAGTTCTAACTGAAATAACGTGCCTTGTCAGAAAGGAAATATTTTTACCTATGTAGGTCTACTTGCAGATCCAGATTCCCCATAGGTGTAATGGGTTGGTTTGTTCTTATCTGTGCAGCTTGGGTGACAATTACAAACATGACACTTTGCTTCATGAGCTGCTTTCTTGGTTTTGTCTGTCGAAAACCASGTGCCTCAGCACTTACTAGCAGGTACAATCATTGCACCTTAGCATACAGCATGCAGGTTTTGCAAGGGCTACRCTTTGTAAAATAAACAATTTTATGTTTTGATACTGAATATAACCAACAGTACTCAAAAGCTCCTCCAAAACCAGGACAAAATGAAGACATTAATTTGCCTGGGGTATTTTCAGACTATTACAGTGTTTTCCATCTGGGCAGATGTAGGAAATTAGGCTCCTCATTACTTTCCAGGATGATACTGTGGTGAAAGCAATAGAAGAACTAGAACAGAATAAAAAGATTTTGCCATATCTTTTTAAAGTCAGGGAAAGTATAACAACTTAAGTGTGGTTTGTTTCCTAGATCGGTGAGCTATATTGCAAGGTATTACAAAATATRATCACTTAAAATCAGGTTTCTAAGTCTGGATCTGGGAAAATGAATAAATGCTCAGGTTTTCTAATGTTCAGAGAAGCCAGAATCCTCCTGTTCATTGTAATGAGAATTCAGTCATTKTAGAAGTTATTTCATTCATTCATATTTGGACTTAAGACTCTAGGTATGGGCAACTATTGTCCTAATTAATTATTTCACAATAATGGATCAAGGCAGATTTTGCTTTCAAAATGAGATAAAAGTTAACCTCACAGAATAAGTGCCCTTCTAGGAATTTGCAGGTTTCTCACCGAAAATCAGGGGCTTCTCAAAACACAGTAATTGTGTTGTGTGATTTCCTRACATCTCTGTACTCTGGCTGAAACTGGTCATTATGAATAGTGTCCTTATGAATAACCACATCTGTGAAAATGTTAGGTGAGACACTTAAAATCTGTGGTTAGAGAATCCTGACTAAGCAACAAGAAGAAAAAGGCTGAATGACATCAACCAAAGAGGAAGTTTATCACTTACTGGAACTTCACATTGTATTTGCTTCAAAGATCATTTCTGAACAATAAAAAGCTCAAAGTGCCCTATCTTGCATTCCTTTCCCTGTGATTTCAGTAAGAGTTTTGCATGGCATGAGCCAGAAAGGATCCTCTTAAACTATGTCATGCGATACAGGAAGGGTATTTGTTTCTCYTCATAGCTGTACATTAAAATATTCCTAAAAGATTTAGTTGAATTAATTGCACAGGCAGCAAGTAGTCATGGGACAAGATGAAGTCTTGACCAAAAAGATACTGTTAAAGTACCTTTTTCCCTGGTGAAATAAATGCCAAGAATTTATAAGCAAAGGAAGYATTGGTGTAGTTGTACTGAACACTTTTAAGACTAGCCACAAACTCTAGACTCATTCAAATTCATGACCTATAGAATGATATGGCTGTCAGCTATACTCAGTATTCATTCTGGAGGCACATACGATTGTGTCGCTTGTCAATGGGATCATCTTCTAAGCAACATGTCCCAGGTTATATGTTTCTCCCCTTTCCTTAAATTCAAAGCAACAGCTACCCCAGAAGGGAATATAATGAGGGAATACACCCAATTATAGTCAAGGATGCTCTATCTACACATACAACATGAATTGTAGATCTACTAAGTAACTGAACAATATGTATAAATTATTGGGCTGTCTTTGAACAGCCAAGTTGYTAGAGTCCTGAGAAACAGGAATATCTAGGGAGCCCGGTACCATTAGTTAGAGGATGTTTGTGACTTGCAGTACAGGCAAGATTATTCCTATGTGTAGGAAATACTGAAATAGATAATTGCGTTACAAAGAAAGTACTGATTACAAGGAAGYGATTTCTAGATGAGATGGTGGATCACAAAAATGCAGTATTTCTAAAAAAAATATTTCTGATGGTTTAGATGTTCTACATGTGTGTATTTAMAGGGCCATGATGATAAAAGTAACCCTCAGCAGCAGACATCAAAACACTGCTTTAGAAGACAAGTGTCATCAAGTAGTCATCCCTAAACCTTTCCAGACACATTAATTTTCTTCCTAGTAGCTGGTATAGYRCTGTGTTTTGGATTTAGAATGAGAATAATGTTGATAMCACACTGATATTTTAGTTGTTGCTGAGCAGTGCTTACACTAAGTCAAGGACTTTTCAGTTTCTCATACTGTCCTGCCAGCGAGGAGGCTGGAGGTGCACAAGAGCTGGGGGGGGACACAGCCAGGACAGCTGACCCCAACTGACCAAAGGGATATTCCATACCATATGATGACATGCTGAATAAAAAACTGGGGAGGTTGGCTGGGGGCGGGGCAGGACCACTGATCAGGAGCTGGCTGGGCATCGGTCAGAGGGTGGTGAGCAATTGCATTGTACATCACTTGTTTTGTATATTCTTATATCATTATTATTACTTTCCCTTCCTTTTCTGTCCTATTAAATTGTCTTTATCTCAACCCACGAGTTTTACCTTTTTTCTGATTCTCTCCCCCATCCCACTGCAGGGGAGTGAGCAAACGGCTGTGTGGTGTTTWGCTGCCTGCTGGGTTAAACCATGACAGTCCTTTTTGGCACCCAGTGTGGGGCTCGAAGGGTTGAGATAACGACAGATCTAACCAGAGCATGTTAAAACAAATTTGTTATAAGCATTCATTATTAAGTTAATAGTCGCTCGTCACAATGTTGATTTATTTGCTCTCAGAGTTGTTGTGCTTGTTCTCAGAGTTGTGTTATCTAACACCTTACTTGCTATATATGTTCCTTGTTGTTCTGTTTATCACCTCTGGGGGCTGGATTAAGGTTATCATTTTGCTGTACTGTGTAGCACTGGCTTATGATATGATAAAATTACTGGTCGTGAGACTAACATAGTATTTGTACTCAGCATTGCCATCACCTCCATACTTTGGGAACCATCTCTAGGAAACTATTAATAATTATACTCTTTACCTTTTCTTCKCAGAGAACCAATTTATGGGGGAGACAAGGGGGACACTTTCCCCCATTCCTTCACCTTCCCCTTCTCCGCAGGCTAGTTATGCTAGCTCTTGAGAATTTTCAACATCCTTGGGATGTTCAAAGCAGCATGTTCCTATTGCTATGTCCTCAGCCTCTGGAGGCGACTCCTGTCAGGCGTGAAGGAAAGGTRTCCCTTCAAGGAAGATGTTGTATGTCACGCAGGCAAGTGGACCACCATGGAGAGAGGTATCCAGTACCTGAGGGAATTAGCCGTGCTGGAAGTGATCTATGATGACCTGGACAATGAGCAGTTACCCAAAGATTCAGATGAAGTCAAGTGCACAGGACCCACGTGGCGGAAGTTTGTACGGAGCGCACTGTGTCACATGCCAACTCATTGGCAGTAATGACCTGGAAAGACGGAGAGGAACAGATGGTAGATGAATTGGCTGTCCAACTCCAGCAATATGAAGAAAGTCTCTCTTTCTCCCTACAGGCCTCTGTTTTAGCTGTGGAGAAACTGTCCCGGGAGTTCCAGCAATTCAAAGAGGGTATGTCCTACTCCCCACCTGTACAGACCAGTATCTCAGGTATTAGGAGTAAGTGTTCCTCTGCTCAAGAGAGAGGATATAGTGGGTGCACACCATGGGCCACCCTGTGGTTTTACCTGCGTGACCACGGAGAGGACATGAGGAAGTGAGATGGAAAATCTACCTCGACCCTACTCACGACACAGGTACATGAGTTGCAGGGAAAAACAATCACACGAGGGGGTTCTTCCAGGAAAACTGCTGCTCTGGTTTCCAGTGAGCAGTTCCCCAGGCGGAGCAGAAGGGCTGATTCCACTTCCAATCTTAATAACGGGACTTCTGATTCGTATTTACAAGAAGTGGGTAGCGAATACTCTGACAGGGACTAGAGGGGCCCTGCCTCCAGCCAGGTGGAGGAAAGGGACAACCGGGTTTACTGGACTGTGTGGGTTTGGTGGCCTGGCACATCAGACCCACAGGACTATRAGGCTTTAGTGGACACCGATGGACAGTGTACCCTGATGCCGTCAAGCTATAAAGGGGATCGAAGCCTGGACCCTTGGGATTAGAGGCACTTGACATTTCTGTTCTTCCACAAGAGATCCCCAGCTCAGGGCYGTGTGGTGTTCAGCTGCCTGCCGGGTTAAACCACAACACACACTARGAGAGACAGTTATCAGTGTTCCCTAATACGTCTGGGCGCTGTGGGTTGAGATGAGAGATCATCAAACAGATTAATATAAAGCCTTGCTGAGCTGTGGAACTTCCCCTCCGTTGTCAGCTCTGGTGATTCACCTCTTCCAGGGAAACTGTCATTTCTTGACACCTTCAAGTGCACTAAAGGCATTTTAGGACAACAGAAGGCCAACGCAGGAGTTCACAGTATAAAGCTCTGATCCTTAAACTCCTGTTTCTCTTTGCCTCTGCRAAAGTCCACTGAAATCACTGAACCACAGTAAGCAGAACTGGGGCTGGTTGCAGATGGTGTGCAATGAGCGAGGGGAATGTGAAGAAGGCTGTTTTCCCAGGAGCATGAAACCGTTACTCAGTGTTATTCCAGGCGCTATAAGCAGAGTCCGTCGAACGCTCTGCAGCCCTGGCAGGCAGGGACTGCTCTACAGGCTCGCCTGGGTCAGGCAGGGCATTTCCAGCTTTTTGCCACTGGCTCCTCTAGCTGGCAAATGAAAAGTTCTTTGACTTAACACAATCCCAGACATACCTGGGAAAAACAGTGGAGGTGAGTTACAACACTCTCAAATAATCATTGCAGAATGACTTGTAGCTGCCACCTTACTCTTCTCCTAGCTGGACAAATGCTTCACTCCTCTACTGCCCTTCCTCACGGACCAGTGCAAAAAGCCTGGTGTTAGGGGCGTCCTGTTTCACTGCTGCCCCTGAAGAATCCCCGACTCTCTGCCCACTGTAAGCGAGAAGCAGGTCAGAGAAGGGCATGCCTCCCGCTCCCCTGGGGCTGGCCCTGGGTCGCTGAGCTCCTGGAGCATCGCTCCCTCACGACTGTTCCCACGCAAGAGGCTCGGCACGCCAGCGTCTTTCTCTATGACCAGTAATAGCATTTCCTGATTTTGGTTCGCATTTCCATTCTCCCAGTTTACAAAGCATACCGCAAAATAAAACATCAGTCTGCCTTTACCTTCCAGCCCCAGTAATGTGCTACTGTGCTCTGAGTCCTGCCTTAGTAACAAAGACTCTATTACAAGAAGAATATCAATATTAAARTAATTTTCTCAAGACATCTCCTTTTGTGCATGTGTGGTGTGGGGGAGAAGCAGGAAGTAATACCTGCATTTTCTTTCAGAGTAAATGTTGTTTAAATTACTCATTCTGCAGAGCAGCTAAATGCATTTCATGTTCCCCTAAAATTTCCTATTAAAATATACGCTGATACGTATTCTCTCATTTCAAAAGATTTTTGGGATATATGAAAAGTTGTAATACAGAATAGTTACAGTCTTGCTTTGTTTCCACTGATGTTATAGAAACATTCAGATATTTTCCCAGACCAATGATCCTTCATAGAATACAGCTTTATGAAAGGCAATCTATGTGTTTTGTTTTAGAGGACAGAAATAGTGATTACTCAGAGCTACCTCTGTAGCATGAAAAATAGTTAAATTTTAACTTCAAACAGTGAGGGAATACAGAAAATCCTGTAATGTACTCATTCTTTCTTGCCCACAGTGTTTTGCACTGGCTGTGGCCTTTCATGTCAATTTTTTTGTACACATCTGGTGCAACCTAGGTGGTCTTTGAAAGTGTTGGTGAAAGTGCAAGGAACGGAGCATTTGATTGAGAATCTGAGTTCAGTATCCTTTTCTTTCAGTTAGAAGTTTGTCTCATATTTGTTGCTTCTATGTCCTTGCTGCTGTGTTAATCCAGAGAAAGAGAAAACATGACATCTATTTTTGCTCCTCCTATCCATGCTACCTGTTTTTAAAGTTAGTGATCTCCTTAATCTGGTTCCCACTTATCTGCTAACAGATAAGGCTCAGTGGTTTAGTTAGTTTAACACTTCTCTTCCAACTGGCTTGGAAGTTGTGATTTATTGTGATTTATTGACTTGTTGTTGTTCAGAGAAAATGTCTGAGCTAGGTGCAATGCCAAAAAGCAGTCATTTGCTACCAGAGTTTCTGTTGGTTTTGTTGTTGTTAGTACACTGCATATTCTTACTATTCCACTTCTTTTCACATCCATCCTTGTCAAACCTGAAGAGCTGAACAGAGCAATACACAGTGGCTGCCCACTGGGCCATGCGCGTCTGGTAACGCTCACAGCAGGACTGTGAGTGAAGAGCATTAAGACGGGATGCAAACTCGGCAGCCCAGAGGGGCACGGTGACGGCTCCTGCTAACACTCCGAAAGTAGCTAAGCTACGACGGTAGCTTCATAGCTGGTTGTATGTAAGACTCCAGCCCTCCCATTTTGATGTGGCACCATTTGGGAGTGATGTCCGGGACCAGAAGCAGTGGTCGTAGCTTGTGATAGGTTGATCTGTGTTCATTTACAAGCAGATGAGCTCCACCCCAGCTGACTTTCATGGAGAAATTATTTCTTTCCCTYACTAGCAGTTGCAGCACGCTGGCTGTAGAAACAGAACCGTCTTCCACTCTCGGAAGAGAGTTACGTTGCACAGACGGGATGAGGTGGGGAATTTGCTAGTGCTGTCCCTCTGGATTCAGGGTAGTAAATGTTTTACTTTTCCCCTGGACTGACAACGAAGCTGGCAAAATGTAATTCTAGTTTAATGTTATCTAATGGAGCAGTATCTGTATTTCTGTGGGATATCTGCAGAAGCATCTTGTTGTCACACCTGAGGGCAGGTCTTCAGACTTCATCTCAGCAAAGCATTTATCAAAAGTTCACCAGTTCTTTTCATCCAAGATCAGGTATCTCCAGATGCAGCTGAGAAGTGACTACAGATCCTCTCTGCAGTCAGACAGGCCCACAGGGAAGCGGCTTCTTGACTTCASCAGTGATGCGGAAATTAAAAAAATACAAAACATTTTCAGGTAAACTGTAAATACCTCTGTTACATGATACGTTTTTTGCTAATGATTTTCCTATATGAGTCAGGCTGAAATCAAAGGCAACTTAAGTTGAAGGTAATCAAAGGTAACTTTCTGTCAAATCTTGCTCTGACACTGATGCACTGCATGCATTACACTGCTTTCCTAAAACCCAGTATTGTTACACTGGTACAGTCAGGGACCAAACATGTCACTGTAAGCATTCACTACAGCTTTTCCCCTATAGGAGGGGAAAAAACCTCATCTGATATATAAAAGATCTTTATATAGGTGCCCATACTAAAGATCATACCAGTTTACCTATTTAATTAGATGACATCCCCAACCAAAATAGTGTATACTGCTGCAACAGTTGTGTATGGAAAAGGTCTCTTTATTAATTTGTCTAGTGAAAATGTATTAATGCAGTTGGCATATATCTAATGTCATCTGTCTTCAGATCAAGTYGGGACGTCAGTAGGGCAAGACTCATACAGGAGCATTGTCTTCCTCCATTCTTGAAAGACCTTGAGAAGTTTTTAAGGTCTGTTTGACTTTGCTTAGTTGAATGTTGTAATGAAAAGTGACTTTTTTACCTCCACAGCATTAGGAAACTTGGGCCCTTCCTGGCAAATATGGATCTAAATTAGAGATTTCATCTGGATGCTTAGTGCTGCTTAGACTTGGCCATCCCTGGCTTCAGACAGCATTAATCTGGTGCTGATTCCCCTCAAAGGTAAGTACCAACTGCAGAAGAGCAGGACRTTCAAGACAGCTCTTTCATAATTTTTTCTGCACAGTCCAGGGACTGCATAACCATTTCGGATGTCCTCAGAGAGAGCCAGCATCCTGCCTTTGCTCCTCCACATTGGATCTGCTCTGCTGTACACTGCAGTATGGTCAATGTGGGAAGCCCAGTCATGAATCAAATCTATAGGGATCTGCTCTGACCTAGAAGAGTATTTAATGTATCTAAACTTTTTCTGGTCAAAAAGTATAGTCTAATATGGAAGTATAAGAGGAAAGCTAAAGGCAAAACTCAGTCCCCAGTTTGCCACATGGCAAGGAATTTGTACATTGATAAGGCAAAGGAAATCCCATAAGTACAAATGTTTCATCTTACTTACTGTTTCATTGATTCCTAAACTATGGAAAGAAAATTCCTAACCATTTTGTTAGAGATTACTTCCTATTTCCCCAGTTAACCTTCAGCTTRCCTAAAATGCTCACATTTTCAATTTAATCCATGAGGATTAAATTAAAGTGAAAATATTCAATAAATGGAAAAACAGTTTAAAGCTAGTTTTGGGAAACCCCTATGTAAGCTCATCTTACGAAGGATCTCTGAGCAGAAGAGCAAGTCTTTATCTCTAGTCTCTTTACATTTTTTAAACTCACAGCCTAAAGCATATTTTCTTTTCCCAACACTGCTAGAATTCAAGATGCATCTTTAATTGGTTTAATGGAGCCACAAGGCATTACATTAGACAGCTTTTTCCTAGTTCACAGAGGTCATATTGACATGTAACTCGTGGTATTTCCTTGTTTTCAAGATAAGATAAAACAAAGGGGAAGTGTTCAGTTCCAGGTGAGTGGGAGAGGGCACAAGAAATGGGAAGAAGATAAGACTATTTGATGCAGGTGGGAATTTATCATGCAGTGTCTTTTTGCACTCAGGCTGCAATTGCGTAGGAGTCTGGCTGCTTACAGCATCTCAGTCTTCCTATTCCTAGTTTAAGAATGCAAGCAAATAAAAGAGTGAAAAGAGTGAAGAGGAATGAACAGTTGAATCAGTCAATGTCTCCTTTCAAATATCATAAGGCTATAGCAGGTTTTACTAATACAGGTGGCACGATGCTGGGGTAACTCCCAGTCACCTCTCATGTTAGAATAGCAGAATACATGCAAGTAAAAGCTACTAGTGGCTGGTTTTCAATCCCATCCTCCTAGTAGAGCAAATAAATTCTGCAGTTGTAAAAAATTGGGTTGAATTTTAGTAACTGAATGCAACATCTTTTCAAAAAATAGATTTATAAATCCTCTCCTTTCTGCAGTTAACTGTCATATGCTTCTGGTCTCTTCTACACCAGTGCACACGGCAACCTTGACTAGCAGTGATAGGCAATAGTCCATCAGTATTTACTACTGTCCTAGCTGAGTGCAGCTAATCAATAGTGCAAGGTTCGTAAGATTCCCTTGTTCCAGTTTCCCCGTTCCCACTGGGAACAATTGTTCTTGAGCCTTTTGTGCAGCTCATGTAGAGGTGAAAATGTTCTGTCAATCTTTTTCATGGGATTTTTTTAGCCACCCCACGGCTGTAAGGGACAAACTGGAGTTCATGGTCAATAGCATGCACACTAAAGATGGTTCTTGGAGTGGTTTCTAGTGGCTAGCTATCTTGAATGTGAACRTTATTTTTTCTTCCAGACTTAGGGTCTAATCTTCAGCTATATGTCATGGATTTGAAGGTTGACAGGGATGATTGTGGTCATCTAACTTAACTTCCTGAATAACCTAAGCAGTGGGACTCCCCTRTGAATCGTTGCTGCAAGGTCAGTACTTGTGCTTCAACTAGAATATCATCTTTACAGAACCATTCATGCACAGTAAAGAAAAAAAATTACAGATTCTCTGCACTTACTCTGTTCTTCTACCAGCTCGACTTTGGAGTGAAATCTGAACTTTGCAGTTAATGTGAATTTATCAAGTTTCAAAATCCAGCCACTGCATCTTCTGTCTAAAATACAACAGCATCAGCTATCAGATTTCTCTTCCTTTTGTACTGTGTAGGGGCTATGATCGAGTCAGATGGTCTTTCTTGAAAGGAGCTAAATAGATTGAGCACTTGGAGTCTTTCACGACAAAGCATGTTTTCCTGCCTTTTACTCATTCATGTGCCTCTCCTCTGGACTTTTGGATTCTCCAGTATAATTTTTGAATTGTAAATGCCAGAACGGTGCACAGATTTCAGGAACAGTAATACCAATACCAGGTAAAGAGGTAATATAGCCTGCTGCTCCTTGAGATTCCGCCGCTTATAGATTACACTGGCCCCCTTGGTTACTTTATTGTGCAGGAGAATGATTTTCATCCACAACCCCACAGATTTTTTGCAAAGTTGGTGGTCCCCCAGATAGATTCCTCAGCCTGTTATTATGGCCTGCATACTTCATTTCCAGGTTTTGATTTTATATTTGGCTCTACTGAAATGTGTATTTGCTCATTGTGCATAATTTACCAAGCCATCCAGCTCACTTTGTATTATTGGTCTGGTCTTCTTTAGTTAACATTCCCCAAGTCTGTATTCTTTATCAGTAATGTTTTTATATTTATTTTTTTCTCCAAGTCATTGATAGAATTTAAGTAGCAGAGAACAGACCCTTAGGGACTGCACTCGAAACAGCTGTTAAACATGATTCCTATTTATAATTACATGTGGAAACCTATTATTTAACCAGCTTTTAATCCAATTTATGTACATAATTTTAGGTTTTTATTGGTCTGGTTTATTAACCAAGGTGTTACCCATAAAACATCATAGACATACAAACACTTTGCATTTTGAATTAGTCTGACAGCRTAAGTTGTAGATAAACTGATGCTGATTAGCTTTGGGCTGATGCCTGCCTTGTTACTACTGTCTGTCTTTAGTAGGTGTTGTGTTGTTTGACTCACCTGGAGAGATGGCTCTTAGCAAGCGAGAGGTTCAACCTCCCAAAGTTTAGAGAAAGGTCCAAAGTGGGAGACGGATGGTGTCCATGGCTCACCACGAGCTCTAAGGCAAAGTGCAGCTCCTTTGTTGCTGCTGCAGTATTTCTGACTTGTTTGTTTGGACACCACATGGTTTAATATTTCCACACATAGCTAATGAAATTCTCAAAATAATATCATTACAACCTGTTCCATTTTCTTTACTGGTGGATTATTTTTAAATAGGTAAAATAGCTAAAATGAAGATTGTGCAGACAAACAGTGGGATTATTTTGAGATCTAATCGTCGTATAATGCAAGAAAATAATATTACTTTATGATATGGTAATAGCTAATGTTGAAATGTGTTACTGTCTACAGGTAAAACACCTGTATTACTTTAATGCAGCACAATTATTTCTGTGTTGTTATATTATATCTAAGTAGGTATCTGGACTAGCTTTTGTTAAAAAAAACAGAAATCTGTGATGAATAATACCATGTGTATATTGCTTTGTGTGTCTTTTTTCCTGCATAAAATAAATAGTAAAATACTTTCAAAATCTCATGAAAAATATTTCTCCTCAAAAAACATATCTCAGAGAGTCTCTGTGTTATCATTGATTTTAAATAAAAGGGGGAAATAAGCAAAGGTGGCAATTAATGTGACCTCCCCCCAAATTTTTCATTGTCCAATTAATGTTTTATTGAAACATCTCATTTAGGCACAAAAATGGGATGGTAAAACCATGATGACTTGTAAATTGTTATTCTGTGAACTGTCTACTGTTGTTTCAATTATAGTGCCTCAATATTTGCAGATGCATAAGACCATTGCTAATAATTCTTCAACATAGAGATGCGACATATGAACTGTAKACATGATTTTGCAAACTGGAAGGCTGGATAAAAGATACACTATTTATTCAGTGTCAATCTTGAGCAAAATAGTCTAGATTTAGCAAAAATTAAGTATTTTACTGAAAACAATTTTTATAAGGGGTATTGAGCCACTGCCTGGTACATTAATACCAAGTCAAAAACTCACCAGCATATTCTTCAGACCTTTTACTGAATYAGTTCACTTTCTGAAAAGCCACGCGTCTTCTTTACACCTTTAAGTCAATGGTCACCCTCTATCATATCACCGTGATGGAAGCATGCTAGTGGAATTTGACTCCGAGCATTAAGGGTTAAGCTTTTTGAAAAGTGCATTGTTTTAAGTTTCCCAGAGGGTGAGTAATCTTGCAGTGCATTGCATCGAGGTGCATCAGTCATGTAGCTTTATGTCTTGGAGTCATAAAGTCACCTAATCAGATGTGACTGACACTATTTGACATGACAAGTCACCCAGGAAAGTGCAAGAAAACAAAAAACATGTTTTTCTGAAAATTCTGGTTAAAGCTGCTGTCTTTTCCCATGTTTTGTTTTACATTGCACTGAGGAACATATGTTTTGTAATGGGTAGGGGGAGGGARAACACATGAAAAGATTTTCTGATGTAGAAAAAATACAAGCTATTGTCATCTGGGCACAATAAAACTTATACAAAAAGTGTTTCTGCAGTCTTTTTMCAGTGGAAGCCTTTGGGAACATTATTTCTCTTTGGATATGAGATGTTGAAGAGTCACAAAACTCTTCACAGAAAGTACAAGTGCTTTTGTAATGTAGGGACAAACACACATGCACACGTATGCACGAGAGCTTTTGACAAGATCCACAAAAGAAATTAGACACCTATGTAACTTTATATGGCAGCACATCACACATACATACTGAAGATTTCTTCTACTTGAAAGTACTCACACAAGACAGTTCTGGCACAAGAATACTGAAAAATATAAAACCAGGAGTTTCAAAAGACTCATCCTGCAGTAGAGTTGTTCTCTTTACTTCTGGCTCAGTACCATGCTCAGGATATGATATACAAAATTTTCACAGGGCTTCTGAAGTTATTCTCAGGATGAAATGCAGCCTTCTTCCACTGCTTCTTTGCCTGAGCATCTATGCACACAGACTGTTGCACAAAAAATACTGTAAATATTGTACACGTGCTTATACAAAGTGTGCTTTTCAGTTCTCCTGAAGTGCTGCATAATTGGAAATGCCCAACAAGTTTATGCTAAGAAGAGTTCGGCTACAGCTTGKTTTTGCAATGGTGTTCCCTTTTTTTATGATGTTTGATAGTTTTATTTAAAAACTGATTTATAAGAGTTACGTAGTTTTGACATTGTGACATGCTTGAAAGGTGTCTATAAGAATTCAAACACYGTAAGATATAATAGTAAAAATTATCTGAAGAGTTTAGGCAGGTTGGCTCTTGATTATTTTAATGTTTACGGTAGTCAATAATAAAAAATTGAAGAGTCTTACAGTAGAAATGTTCCGGTCCTAAGAAAATTATCCCATAATTAAGTGCTCAGGTTCTAGTGTCTGTTTTTCTATTTAGCCATCTTATTCCTTGTAGCCTTTTCCCAACACCTCATTCTTTCTCAGTGGAGTTAAGCAGGCAACAGCTTATAGGTAGGAAAACATAAAGGTATAATGTATAGATATAATAGTATAAGTTCAGGTCTCTACAGCCAGGCAATAAGAAATCAACATTCAAAAAATCAAGTTATTTGCCTTTTTTGTTGCATAAATGTGGATTTAGGAGCTTAATTGTAAGTCCCTGAGTTGATGCTTTGTGCCATGCAACAGTAAGATTCATGCTGTGATAAAGGAGCTTCTCAAGAAGCAAGAAACTGAGCCTAGCTGAGGTATCAGCTTTCAAGAAGCTGGCTTTTATTTTGCTTCTGCAGTATTTATCCCCTAAGCCTCCTGTCAAGCATAGGAAGAGAAGCAGCTGTTTAAAATTAGAACAGTACACATGTTAACAAGTAACTGYGCGTCCACTAGCAGAAGCATGGGAATATACTAGAAAATAACAGTCTTTTAAGACTGCTTTAGTAGCWGTGGAAGTTGTTGATGTCTGAGAACTTCAGGTTTCTAGACATTACATGTTTTAAAGGTGAGACTTYTTGGCTGCCTGCACATAGGCACATTTCCTAGCTCCATACCTGGGGTGGAAGTAACCTGCCAGCTAGCTGGGCAAATAGGGAATARGCAAAGTTGGCCTGCTTTGCCAATGGGTGGGCTCCGAACATCCCTATTTTCTGGATAGGCGTTGGCACAGAGCATTCTGGTTTAGAGGAGTTTCTGTRATGTGGACTTTGTTCCCATACAGAATGAAACACTGCAAACCTCCAGTTTCCCATAAATAGAAGTTTTTCTTTTCAGCCAAGCATAAATGGGTGTTGTGAGTCTGTGACGTGCCCCACC
The DNA here is from genome assembly GCA_030449065.1 of Oceanodroma leucorhoa. Classification (NCBI taxonomy): domain Eukaryota; kingdom Metazoa; phylum Chordata; class Aves; order Procellariiformes; genus Oceanodroma; species Oceanodroma leucorhoa. The sequence continues at coordinate 851,581 of JASVER010000169.1, read as the reverse complement.
TGTGGTTAGGAGGCCTGGTGGGGATAGCTCGCCCCGYAGTGTTCCTTAGTTTTGGGGTATTTTTGCTTTCATTGAGGGAGGGGAGAGCGTCACCTATTCTTTCTCCTTGCGGTGCCCCGGCTGTGTTTGGACAGCTCCACATCCGTACCCACGGCAGGAGGCCCCTTCCCGGCTCACAGGGTTGCCTTGTCCYCAGAAAGACCCTCGCAGCCGCATCTTCCCCCAGGGACTGGAAACCTGAGACTGTGAGCCTGCAGCTCCCGATGGGAAGAATATCACATTAGCCTGGAATGATAACCTGGCCAGTCATGTTTCCCTTGGGGTCTCTCACAAGCTATTATTTCAAACCTGCGATCGCCTTCGCAGAGCCTGAGTATTGAGTGTCAGCAACCTCCCGTCTGACCCTCTGCGTTTCCATACGTCCTCAAAGAAAGTTAGTCTCCCCTCTAATCTTTCTTTTCTCCTTTTCTCTTCCCCCYGCCCCTCTTTTACCCTCACAGCAGCTCTGTGTCCAGATGAATCTGTGCATTCTTGGGCTAAATTTGTTATTGCTTGCATTCTATACACCCCACTCCTCCAAAAACATGGATTAYTGTGGGTTGTTAAATACAAATGCATTACACTTCCCAATTGATTGTAAAGTGTCGGTTTTGTATGTTTAAAAACACCTTCCTTCAGTTTTCCAAGTCCATTTAAATAGAAAACATACAAATAAAGCACTGTCAGGTGGAAGTAAAAGAGATTTTGAAGAGGACAGTTGAAACCCATTAGTGAGAATGAATCTGTTTTGCTTTTGTTTAAATCACATGGAGATTAAGACTTTATTTTAGACAAGTCCTTGACTACTCCTAAGAAACACCAGTATCAAAAGGAGTTTTTCCAAAGTGCTATGGCTACATTGCTGTTTCTCTGACAAGAGGTTGCAGAAAATAATAAGGCTAAGCTTCATGTTGCTATTTCAGTTTCCTTAAAATTCTGTTTTTCATGTGTGATATAGTGATTACTACCTGGATGAAGAAAGCTTATCTTGCAGAACTACTTCTAAATAGTTGAATCCCAGCTTAATAGATTGAAGCAGCAACCTTAATTATTCTGAAAAGTATGCAAATGGAATTATTTTTATTCTCAAAAAAATAATAGACCTTTCTGAATTAATTTGTGTATGTCCTTATTTTCAGGGTGGGTTGTTTAATTCCTGTTTACAAGTGTTTGGCTTTTGTTACTACAGTTTGCTGTAAGTCGTCTGTCCCCCTGTATGCCCCCCCCCCCCGTTTTTTTTCTTTCTCCCATTAGAAAGCTATGCTGCAACCTATTTGTTTAAACAATGATGTTTTCTCTCAATAAATCATCAGATGAGCTATTGGCTTCATAATCTTTACTTAAAAACAAAAATATCCACATGGGTGCACAGCATTTGGCTAATTAATTTCTGATAATTTGCAATGTTAACAGCCAGCTGCCGGGGGCTTGTGTGACTGTTAATCTGTGGAAGAAGCCATGGTGAAATGATTGGAGATCTGCTCCTGCTGGTTGCCAGATAAATTCTTCTTATGACAATGTCACTAGGTTAATTAATTCAATTAATGACTCCCAGTGCAATGTTTTTCTTTGTCTTTTTCATTTGCCACAGGCTGCTGAACAGGTACTCCTATGGATGTATTCTGAAGTTATGTCACAGATAAGGAATAATGTACCATTTTTATGTCTAATTCTGAAGTGTCTTAATTTTTTAATGAAGTTTGGTAGCTGTTAATTCCATTATCAATTAGTTTCTTTTCTGTTTTTCTTARATGTAAGCAATCAAATATCCATCACTTTATTATTTTCAGAAACAGTCATGATTTTAAGTAACTTTAATGTTAGATCTTTTTTACATTCCCTTAAAGAAAGAAACTCGGTGTGGCACTTTGCTCTTCAGATGCCATGAACTGGATGTTTGCTTTTGTCCTTGARAAGAGGAACTGCCAAGCCGGATCAGACCTCAGGTGTATCTAGMTTATCATCCTAGCTCCAACAGTAGCAAGTGCTATCTGTTTCAAAGTTCAAGAAGCAGAAAAATGCATCTTACCTCTAGCAGATTTTTTTTTATTAAGGAAAAAGTGAAAGGAAAAATACTTCCAAAAGCGACATGTGGAAAGAATCTCAGAGACACCCTGTAARACTCTCAAGAGTCCTCTGGCTTGAATGCCATCTCATTTTTCTGAGCAGAACTAGCAGAATTTGGAGACAGTGCTTTAAAAAGCATAGCCATCACTTTTTAGATTAGCTCAGATGAAAATGTAAATAAAGCACAGAGCAAACAATGAGGTGGGAATGAAAGTCAATTTTTCTTCTTGATCCTCAGCTAAGGAGCAAACCAGGGGCTGAGCATCATGACACTCATCCAGATTATGCTCTCTGTTGATCTGGTTTTGCACCACTACCCCTTGGACTTCCTGCAGATCACTCTGGATTAACATTATACATTGATATTTGTACTGAGGTCACCCTATGGCCCTCTGTATGCACTCTACTGTGTTTCCCATTCATAGTTTTAATTTCATTCCTTCTCTTGAATATGAGCTGAAAACATGGTTGTATGTGAATTCCAGGTTTGGAAATGAACTGAAGCAAGTTGTAAATCCAAATCCCACTGCCACTGAAGTTCTGCCCTGGTAGCTGTTCTGGGTTAGCCCCCATTTGGTATGTGAGTAAATCAGATTTAGAATMATTTTAATCATCTGGATGACTGATTTAAACCCAGTGAAGACTCTAAAAGGCTTCCAATGAAAGCTGAATCTTGCCCTGGGGCATTGCAGCAACCTAATAAACCTGGAGGAAAAATGTAGTGAGGAACACTGAGCTACTACCAGGAGATTCGTTCTGGCTATTAGCATCACTCAAAAAGCTAAGGAACAGGTCATAGCTGATGTTACTGGTGCAGTAAAGGTGTGCACGTGGAAAGTTGCCTCCCTCTGAAGTATCAGTGGGAGCTGCAGGCTCCCTTTGCTCTGCAAAGGAATACCTGGCATTTTTGACCGCGTTTTCAAAGACTGTCAGCTGCCTTCAGTAGCTCTCTCTCCTGTGCCATATTAGCCTTGCTGAACTGCGGATGCAAGGGTCAGCCTCCCCTTCACAGGTGAGCCAAGGGTAAGGTCTTCACTGCGTGGTCTGTGAGATGTCTGCTCATCCCAAACCGGGTGCACGCACTCGAGCAGCCGGCTCAGGAGGGGGGGGGACGCCGCGAGTTCACTGCCGAGCTCTGTGCAGCGCCGTGCCCTCGCAAGGCCTGCCGTGAAGTTTATGGCATCTTTTGACACTCGTTATCTAATGAAAAGACTTTTATCCCCCTAAGGGGGAGATCRCCATGTGCTTTTCTTTAAATTCAATCCAAACATATACTTTTAAAATAGAAACACTCTGGTGTTTCGTGTCAGGGCCCTTTAGCATAAGCAGCTGCCCAGGCAAGCCATACGCGGGAAGCATAATTTGAGCTGTCATTTCCCTGCAGTAAATGCTTTCCTTTGTCTCTAGGAGCTGAGTGATAGAAATCAGGATATGTAAATTTGGGCAATGGATCTTAATTATGAGCAGCAGGTGTCTGTGCAAGAGTGCTCAGGTGAGGGGGGGTAGTACAGCTACTGTGACTTGCTTGTTGTTGGTGTACAAAGGGAGGGCTACAAAGCTCCAATTAATTATCCACATTAATGAGCTCAGCGACCCAAGTGAAAGGAGAGTGCCTTGTCTGCTGCTCCAGTTTAGTCTTCTCAGCAGACAGTGGTTTCAAAACCAGTTATGCAGCTCAGCCTCTGAAGAGCACCAACAGTCAGCAGTAAGGATTAAATTACCATGATAAACCCTGAAAAATCAATTTGTGGGAGTATAGACTATGATGAATAGTCCTGTTGGAGAAATTAATTGTCTGAGGAACATTTCCTCAAGATGTCTTGACCAGAGGAGCATCTTCCCAGTGTGTTTGTAAATGTGACCATCTTTGGGGAGACAACACTATTTCCATTTTACTGATTTAAAAATAGGTAATTATTATGTTGGGGTTTTTTTGTCAGCACATCACTAATCACACTGAAAGCATTAAGGTCAGGTGAGTTGGGGGCATAATTCTTGCCTAATGTAACATGTTGGACTGTAGTGTCTCTGTCTTGTGTCCGGACAGGCGCAGGTGAGGGAAGGCAGACAGGAATGGTGCCTCCAGACCAGGTGCAGTCCACACTTTCTTCAGTCTGACCCCTAATCTGAGTGGGTAACTCAGTTTCTGTGCACATTCAACCATGGCTTTTCTACCAAAGGCATTAATATTGTACCATTTATTGAAAAATGAAGCATTATTGATCTTTTTTGCTGAAGTTACCAGTCTGCTTTGTAAGGAATGCATGAAGRTGAAGTTACACATTGTGGTTTGAGCAGATTTAAGGTCTTGCTGCTGTGTGAAAGAGTGGGTCTCTGTCCCTGGCTGTGTGATGCTGCCCTTGTGCTGGCTCTGACATACGTGAGGCTCTGTAGTGAGTCAGTTCAACTTGCTGACCAAGAGAAAGCTAACCCAGAAAAAAATAGCAGGTGGCTGAGATATTCCTTCCCCATCCCTTGGTGTTAGACCATCCCTTTTTCCCCCACCAGAGACATCATAATTCTCTTTTAAGTAGGGCAGTTTAAGTAGTAATAGACAGGAGCCCCTCATGTGGACAGTAGGGACCAGTCTGTCACCTGGACAATATACTTTAATCAAGTGGTTTTTCCCTTGCAATTTGCTTCCTGTTCCCTGCACTCATGGGCTGAGACCTTGGGCCATTCCCGGGATAACCCAATGTTGTTATTATTTAACTCCTGGCTTGGAGCAGATTGCTGTTTGCAGCCCTTCAGTCAGTCATCTTCCCAAGCGTTTGGTTGKTTTTTTTTTTTCCTTCTTTTTGCCCCCTCCAACTGTGGCAACGTCTAAGCAGACATATGGGCCCTCATTATGCATTGTCCTGCACCCTGTGTGGCCACTGAGGTTGGTGCAAAGTGGGTGTTAAACAGCATCATTCTTATGTGGCAGTGTTTTACACCCCCTTGGTAAATGATTACGTGAGGTCCAGAGAAATAAACTGTCAGCCCCAATACACCACAGTGCAGTTTTGCTACAAATCTGGGGCACTGTAGTTTGAAGAAACCAAAGCCTGTCCTCCTTTGAAAAACAAAATCAAACCCAAAAGGAACAAAATCTGTAACAACTGTAATCGTGTGAAGGGAGGGCATTTGGCCAGGTTATAGCAGAATAACTTAATGGGTGACCTCACATGTCAAACAGTATATGTAGACAAATAATTATTACACAAAACCGCTTTGCTTCTCTAGCTCTACTGCTTCTGGCAAAGCAATAGTCCCCAGTTTGTTTTTYGGTAGAAAACTTGGGGATATGGGGRCAAATTTAAAATTGTAACAGCCTATCCATTTGTAAATCTTCCCACAACCAGGAATATTTCTGAGTAAGAACTGAAGCATCTCTACTTGTTTAGAGGAAATCTTGTTACACAATGCAGGACAAACCAGTCAAGTCACTTTAAACAGATAAATGAACGAATGATTCAAGGTAGGATCAGCTGTTTATTTACATCCATTGTCTCCTTGTTTCCCACACAAATATATTCTGTGTTTAAAATTTATAAAGCTGGGCAAGCCCTTCTCACGCTGTTCTCAGTAAAATATTGCTCGCCGCATCTCTCTGAGGGGCTACTGACAAATAGGCTCTTGTCTAACTTTCTCTCTGCTGAGGTTAATGATTAAGTGGTTCAGAAGGTTAATTCCTGGAGATAGTGTTGTCTTTGGCTTGAACAGATGTTGGTAGTGCTTTAATGTGGTTATCAAACTCCGCTGCCCTTCATTCTTTGCTCTGTGCAGTCCTGGGTATTGTTCACCAATGCATTCCAGGCCCACTCTATGGAGATCCAGCAGAGCTGAACATACCATCGCATTACCGCTGCAGAGCATCAGCTTTCCTGAGGTCACACTGGATAATGCCAATATATAGCACATAAACTGATAACGACAGGCTTGATCTTTAAAAGATCTGTAAATATTTGTATATGCATAAAGATACAGAATACCTTTTGAGGCTCTCATTGAACGATCTGTAAAGCTACTCACAGTCTTTATATCCTCAAATCTCTCAATAGCCCCTATAGAGCAGTGCATCACTGTGTAAACCCTGCCCCTCCTCCTCTCAGCGCCTCATATCTTGTTAGATGATATGAATCTCAAGGGTGTCTGAAGTAATCTGTTGTGTAATCAGTACCTCTAACAGCCTGTTAAAACACTGGGGGTTGGACCAATATTTACAGCGCTTGCAGCTATGTCATTATAGGAGCTGCTGGATATGTGCAGAAGTCCTTTATTCCCACATCCACCGTGACATAACCATCCAYCAGTATCTTGCGTTAGGTGGTAGGAAGAGCAGAGTCAGGCAGCCTTGCAAACACCTCCTGCCCTCTTCCTGCACACTGCTYTAGACCTGCTAGCAGAAAAGATGTTGGCGTTAAAAGCATCTAACCTCGCTCTGTCCAGATATGAAAATCTCATAATTTTAATGATTGCATTGGTTTTCTTATTGTGCGTTTTTTAGCGTCATTAGCTCACAAATTGTATCCAGATTCAATACAGTATAAAGCACTGTGTTTTAATTTGGGGAAGAATTACCGTTAACTTGTAGGAGTTAACTGGCTTATGAAATCAGGGCATTTTCCAAGTACTTTGTGTTTCTATAATATGGAGATTTTTTTTTTAAATCAGTTCACGGTTGCAAAGACAAGCTGGGTCCTGTGACCGAAATACACACCGGTATTTTAAATAGTAGGATGCAAAAAAGAATACAAGCTTCATGATTTCTATGAGCAGTCCTTGAAAGAATTAATTTTAAGCCAGCCGCATGGTTGGATTCATTATATTTGAATGTCAGTACTGACAATGCCATAAGTGAATCATCATCTTGGACTTTACCTGTTCGTTATTATTTGTGAAACTGTAAATGGAGAGGAATTGTTGCTTTTTGCTTTTCTTTCATTACAAGTTGAGATTAAACTTGAAGCTGATGATACCTGTGTCCGTACCCAGCAATGCTGTGGGAGAAGCTCTGCCCTTGTGATGTTGTGCACTCCTGACTCCCCGATGGTCACCAATGCTGAGCAGCACCGTGCCCTGTGTTTAGGTTCCATGGCGCAGGCCATAGTTTTAAACCTGCTGGAAAACATTGGTGTCATTGCATATGATCACAGGCAACGTCTTAGGGCCACAACCTTTACCACAAATGCAGTATCTGGGTTTTACTGGTCCTCATCCTGACAGATTTCAAACGTAATTGTGCCCAGAGGCTGTTCTGGATAAGGCTCTCCTTCAGTGCTTCAGAAGCTGTGTCATGGGGCAGAAAGGAGCAAAAACTCCCAGGGCCAGAAAAAGAGAAAGAACAAATTGTCACAGTAATGAGGGTGCTTCTCTGGGGATGGAGTGCTAGGTCCCTACACCCCTTGACTCTTCACAAGCAGTTAATTTGGTTTTGTGTCAGATTGTCTTTCAGCTGAAGTAGCCTTTGGTCTCCCTTATTTTTACCCACAGTGTCTCTTTAAAAAACAATTTGTACTCCAATTCAGTTGTAATCTGCAGGAAGTTCTTTTAATCTCCCTGCATAAAGGTGTTTTTTTTTTTTTTTTATTTCTTTGCACTGGATTTAGATTGGACACCACTTTCTTAAAGAGAACTGGGCATGGTTATATCTGCTGAGGTCTCAGTGGTGTCCTGTGTGGTGGTATCAGTCCCTCCTTACAGCCAGCAAACAGCCCTCCCCAGCTAGGTCCTGGGCTCACCTTCGCCTTTTTTTGCAGCTGCATCACTTCAGTCGATCTTTGTTGGCCTGTGATTGATTAGAAGCTCCCTCCCACCCCGTCTTTCCCTTTCTCTGTCACTTCCAACTGATGAACTTGCCATCTCTGCTTTTGCTCCTTACTTAAGGCCCATTATATTTGCTGTTGGTGCTGCGAAAGGCACAGCTCAGATTTAAAGGCCCGGTGTGGCGAGGGCTGGAAGGCATTTGCAGCTCTGAGGAGTTTCCAGTCTCAAGCATAAGCCAGAGTGGGCATAAAGCAGCAAGGGTAAGACTGGGTAAGTTGGGCAGTCATACTTCACTGGGCAAAGTCTGTTCAGAGTGCTCCTCTTCTTCACCCTGCTGAAGTTGGAGGTGTGACTCCCACAGATTTCCACAACAAGATAGTTAAAAAGCTTCTTTCCCTGTTGATAACTCACATTTAGCCAACAGTCTCGGTTAGGCTAAAGCTCTCTATGCTGCTTGTATAGGTATTCAAACCAGGGACTTGCATGTGTGCACTTCATTTGATAGGAAATTTTGACTTTATCAAATCCTGGTTGAATATCCCCCAAATACTTCTCTACAGAACCATACGTACTGAAACATGAGATAGCTGGAGGGATGGCACCTGAAGGATACTGAAGGATAACAAAACAGTAGYTCATGCAAGACAGAAGCTGGCCTCCGAGCTTGCTCTTCTGCCGCATGTGCAGCAGAGGGAGCACAAGGTGACTGGCAAGTTATCTGAGCCCAGCACTGGGGGGTAACCGGGGCAGTGCTGCTTGTGGCTCAGRTTAGGAAGAGGAAAGGGGATGGACAACAGGTAAAATCAGAAAATAGTACAGTTTTTATGTACTTTAAAAAACGCCTAACACCTGGAGAGRAATACAGTTTAGCCAGATAGAGCTGGCTGCAGTACAATAAAGAGGACGGTTGTGTTTCAAACTTACAGAAAATTGCTGTACCACAGAATCTAATCCCCTCCAAACTATCCCTACCTATTTGCATGGGTCTGTTCTCATTGGTAATTAATTGGAAATTATTCTGACACTGTCCAAGGGGTGTTTTGAGCATAAGTAGGAATATGCTGCAGTGAACAGATTTTAATTTCTCTAGGGCTGTAGTTTTTCTGGTGAGCTGTTGTGCACTTACGGGTGTGCATTGCACCAGGATATTAACTAACATTGCTAAATCTCTGCATGTAAGGTCAGGGACTCCAGAGGCTGGGAATGGTTTGATTTGCATGTGTACGAATTTCAAATTGCTAGYGGTATTCCTGTGATGTATCTGTTGTAATGGTGTTTGCCATGTCTGAAAGCAGATGAARGCCATGACAAGTGTGGTTACCTCTGAGGATGCCTGGCTTTCCACTGATCCTTCAGGAGGTGAGTACTCTGCAGAGATTCAGCGGTGACTCTTGCAGGAAAGCAATCCCTTGTCCCTGCTGCTGTTTTCCACCTTTTCTCTGGCTGCGGTGCTTGTGAGCCACGTCATCAACTGAGACTGGCTGAAAAGTAGCCCAGCAAAAATAAAAAAATGATCCTCTTCCAGCTGGATAAATTTCACTGCTTGGTTCATCACAGAACTGCACTGTGCTGTCATGGCATAGGCATATACATGAAGGGGGAACAAGAAACCCAGGATGGAGAGGGGGACGTGGCTGCTAGCACTGGTTTAAATGTACAGCAAGCCCTGGGCCAACTGCCTTTTATGAAGTTAGTGCTGAGCAGAGCTTATTCTGAATTAGAATTTATGCTAAAAAATGTTGTCCTCCCTGGAAGTATAAAATCCATGTTCAGCAGTTTCCCACAGTGGGGGAGAAATATAGTTTAGAAAGAAATATTTTTGTTTTGAAATCTTCCAAAGGAAATTGAGCCCAGGCCTCCACCTCACAGGGATGAGGGACGTGACTACTTAGCCAGAGCTGCAGGACCGAGGCCAGACCTCTTGCACTGCGGGAGCCTGGAAAATCTGGGAGGAGAGTTAATTAACCATCTAGCACAGAGGAATGATCTTGGTGCTGAAAAAAAAAMCCCTACTAAATAAAGGGAGCTGGTCAAGAGGAATTAGGGAATTAGGCTTGTCAGTGAAGCTGAGTGGGCTGCTCTGCAGTGGAAAAGCATCGCGGTCTGAGAGAGGCTCAAGGAGGAAAGTGCTTTCTCGAGGTCCTTGTTAAGAGGCAGTGGAGTTTGGCGAAGGTGCTCTAGAAGGTGGGACATGCCACCAATGTCCTGCTGGGTGCCAGAGACAATAGGAAGCAGTGACACTGAGTTAAGGGCTTGCCATAGGTGAATGAAGACATTCAAGTCATATTCTTACAGGATTATACAAAAGTCAGTGAAAAGGAGAAAGGTGAAGTAAATAAAGCAATTTGGTGGAGCTTCAGAATGGAGAAAAATGATTTCTCTTTAGTTGAAGTGCTATAATGGAGCAGAAAGTCTGAAAGATGAAGTTTTTCATGTCTCTCAAGGAGGAAGAAAAAGTCTGGCTTCCTTTATTGTTTCCTTGGTTGCAGGTGTGAATTTTCACTCACCTAAGACAGCGGGGTATACAGATTACATTAAGATTAATAAACAACTAAATACTGGCATCATCAGGTCCCTTTGGAAAGCCTCGCTGGCTGCAGGTTGTGTGTGTCGTACACGCTGATGCGTCTATATAGGCAAGCCTATAYGAGCCTATAATGAGCTATTTACCGATGCATGTCACCCAGGCAGACCGATATTTGAGGTTGCTSTTATGAACATCTGTCCCATGGGCATGGCTAGCAGTTAGGTGGCTGAATTGTATGTTTAGWGAAGTCAGTCTGTGTGAGATGAGCACAATAAAGCATGGATTTGAAAAATGTGGAATTATTTCCTGCTACAGAACATGGGAGCCCTCAGGTCCTGTGAAAGCCCTTTCCAGGTCACCGTTCCCTGCAATATCCAAGAGTGGGACCAGAGTGATGTCCCTGTTATTTAAATGCCTGCTGCTCTCTAGAGGATAAAAATATTTGTGTGCAGGAACGTGTCATGGACCCACTTTTCTTTGTCCACATTCCTGGGCGCAGTATTTTTGCACTTTGAAACAATGAAAGTTCACAACAGAAATGTTCAATTAACTGTTAAACACTCTCATCAATTCAGGGATCATTTCCAAATCTGATGGATGAGTTCAAAATATTCAATTCATTCTAACCATCAGGCGGAAAAACAGTCGAACTCCTGAGGAGAAAAGAGCAGATAAATGCTGAAATGAACTTGCATATCTTTAAGAGGTATGGTGCACTGGAGACATTGAGTTATGAACATGAAAACTTCCCAAGTGTGTACCATAAGCGGAATAATAATGGGCAATGTCTCAAGCTAAGTGTTTTCTTTCTCTGACTTCATTTTGSTCCAAGTTTAAAAGGCATGACATTTGTGTTTGTGTACACATGGAGAGAGTCTCATACCATGCACAATTCAATTAGTTCCCATAACAGTGAATAAAAAAAGGAAAATACTATTAAAAATAAAAATTAAAAAGTATGCAAATATTAAAGTCCAAGAGGAAAAACTGAAAGAGGACTTCATGAATTCTTGGCTAAGTGAGTAATTTTTAGAACTATCAAAAATAATGCCATTTTTAAGTTAGTTTATTTGGATAGTTAGGATATATTTCGGATTTTTAATCAGTTCTGTTTCTCGCAGATGCATCCAATGGATTCATGCTGCAGAAACTTTTGAGAGAGTTTTGAATCAATGCAATTTGTAACCCTCTGAAAAGTGAGTAGAAACAAATGCAATTTCCTGCTTTAAAATAGTATGATTCTGTTTTGTATCAGCAGCACTCTTAAATTCACAGATTCTATATTTTATTAAAAATAGGTTATGTAACATGAAAAAACATTGTGGAGTATATCTTACTGAATCCCATTACAGTTTCCTGTAATTCTGCATTATGTATTAACAGCATCACTTATACTTCCACGAGATTTTTAGACTCTGGTTCCATTGGCTTCCATTCAAAACCGCGTTTTGAATATGAAGAACTATGAATTATTAMAAAAAAACCACAACAAAGCCAACAGTAGGTGCACTGATAGCAATGGAACARTCTTACTGCCTGATAATATCCATACTGTTACTTTTCAGAATATCCAGAGTTTCCATAGCTGAACTGTTTCCATTGTTGTGGAGTGATGTGATGCCCGCCATAAGTGATCTGCTCAAGGCAGAATAGAGGTCAGTATGTTTGCTTCAACAATCATTTTAATAATAATAATTTTAATGCAAAAATGGATCACAGTTGCTGAATGAATTYCCATGAAGACAGTGTCCATAATGTGCTCGGGGTTATATAGAAAAGGTCAGGAATTTGGAAGAAAAGGAAGTTATTCTTCACGTTTTGTGGGCGGAGAATCCTATCATTAAGATTTCAAGTGACATATCCAGGTTGACTTGGGGAGTAAGTCTAAGGGTGCAGTTCCGTCATGCAGCTGAGCTACTAAAACTGTAGCTCCCACTGAAAAGGGAGATCTTATTTCCTCTCACCCACTCCCTTCTGCCAATGCTGGTGCTTGTCTGACCATTCATTGAGCCAGTTCAGGGAGTCCAACAAGMAAAAAACCAACTCACCCCCACTCCTGGGAGTGGGAGAAAGGAGAAGGGGAACACCGTTGGGTTCTCCTCACTTTCTCTTGCTGTGTCTTTTTGAGTTGCTGCGAAGATCTGATAATGTTGTGTGAGCCTGTATCAACACCATAAACCCAAGGCAGCAGAGGTTTGAGCAYTGGGAAAGGATCCTGCCCTCCCTTCCTCCACCACTACTCTCCTTGTTCTGTCTGTTAGGGCCTGGCACGCTTCCCGCACGGCTGCTTGGATTTCACGATTAGATCGGTATAATATAACAACAGTGAAACGCAGACTGGGTTTCTCCTTACCAGCTAAAATAAGTAAATTGTGGGTACATGGAAGTAACTGAAGTTGGCAGAGAATGTAATTTGTGTGGTATCTATATATCACTTCCCATCACTTGTCAACTCTATAAARTAAAAAACTTCATTAGCTGACCCAAATGTAAGTACTAAAAATAAACACATCAGCAACACTTTGCTTGGCCTTTACAGAATAAAAATCTTCCGTTATTTACAGAGCCTGATTTTTCCATGTCCCTTAATACACCAGCCTTTCTTTACTGGCCCGCTTATTAGTAACACTTACTTTTGGGAGATTGTAATGTTGCTGAAAGCACACAAAATACAATTCCTCTAGCCATTAATCCTTGTCTTGATGCTACCTCCACAGCACAATGCCTCTCTTTTTTTACCCCTGGCTTTTTTTCTCTCTCTTTTTCTTTCTTTTTTTTTATCCCCTCTGTTTACCCCAATGCAGCCACTCCACGAGGTAATTCCTTTTGTGGCAAGCTTGCCACAAACTAACTCCTATTTACACTGGCTGCAATTTTCAATTAAAGACAAGAACTTAACTTTAGCGGAGGGTCCTATAGAAGCCACAGAGTCCAGCATTTGGGACTTAGATTTGCTTTCCCAGCTTGAGACTTTGAAGTTGGGAAGCATGAGAGAGTGCCTGGATGAGGTGGTAAAGTGTCTTTCAGATAAGAGCTTTAAAGCAGAAAACATGTTAACCCAAGGGCTCTGAGGTTAGGGAAAAACAAAAGGTAGCAAAACAAATCTCATGCAGAATAGGTATAGGCCTGGTACCCAGAAACATGATTTAAGGCAAACAAGTTGCTGAATTACCCTTTGTACAGTATAATAATGTCAGCAACATAAAAACTGGACTTCTTTTAAAGAACATCTCTAAGGTGTCCAGTCTAAACCAATTAAGCTTTAAGCAGAAGACTGTGAAATGCCACTTAACATGCTGGTTTTAAGCTTATAAAAAAACAACTGTAGTGAGAAGGAACTGTAAGCTTTTTGTTTTGCTAAATAAGCAAGCCACACGAGAAATTATAATCAGGCAATGAGAAGAATTTCAGGGTATAAAACAATTCGCCTTACAGTTTCTCATTTAACTCTATGTATATTGGAATAGTTTAGTAGACTGCAAATTAATTTTTATTTAAAAAATGGCATGTATACGTGTGCCATTTATTTTGTCTGTACCTATTACATTATGTCATAAAAAAATCAGCCAAGATTTTCTGGCTACATTACATGAAGTAATATGTGTCTTACAGTGGACGAGAAACAATCCTGAGTATTTTTGATCCGGTCAGCCCCCCTTGTTACAGATATGCACAGCCATAGAACAGCTATATCTAAACCAATCTTTTTTCAATTCTTCTGTCAGCTACTCAAACTTAAAAACCCCTACATGTTGTCTGCTGATAAGAATTAAATCATGTAACAACAAGTGGATAAAAATATTAGTAATACACAAATGCAAAGCTCTATCTGTTTAACAATTTTTATCATTATTTTGAAGCAACCGAGAAAAACGGGGTCTGAAAAGACTTAAATCTGAATTAGCTTAACTACTTTTGACAAGTTTACACATGAGAGACATCGAGACTGTGTGTACTACTTGCTACTTTAAGTTTCCTCCTGGCTTTCTGTTTGAAAGGTTCCAGCCAAAATTAAATCAACCCACCCTTTGCTGATTTCCAACATTAGACATGTCCCCAACTTTTTTTTTTCTAACCTTGCTTTCAGACTGACTTTCTCCCAATTGAAATTCAGTCCCTGAATGGTTGGTTTTTTCCTTGCTTCTAAACGTTGACAAAAAAGGGTTTTCTTCACTCCCTCAATTTGATGTGACAGGGCCCTGACATGAATAATGGACGTGTTTCTTTCACAGGCAAATCAACTTAATTTAGCATGCTTTTATACTTTCAATAGCAAAGCCACAAGCCTGTAAATTCCATGAGATCCTTTAGGTTTGCAGAAATCTTTAGAATTAGCAGAAAACATATAAAGTAAACAGCACTTATTTTGTCAAAATACTTGAATAACTTTTATGCAGGAGTTAGAGATGAATATATCACTTCCTAATCAGACTGTGGTTTACATGCGGTTGAGGATGGGCTGCCCAGGCTCAGCCTGCTCTTTTGCTAAAAAGAAAAGAGGGGTAGGAGGAATAAATCATCACAAATATTAAATAGARCTAAAATCCCAAGCTCTCTTCTGAAGCTGAAGGAGAGAAGTGGAATTAGAAGAAGAGGTTTATGCAGTAGAGGCTACGTTAGGGGAACCCCATTCTGTGCCCATCTCCCTGGACAATCACACTTGGAGGAGTTGCTGCTTTGCACAGGATCCTGCTGCCCAAGCAATGAGGAGAGAAAAAGAATATTATTTTCTATCTACATAGGAGGGTGAGCGACCAAAACAATCCACCAGCTTTAGAAAATAAACTGCATATGTGCAGCCATGTGCACTGCTAGGTATTGCTTTAGAGAGGTCAGACTTGGTGCCCTGCCTTGCTATGATGTCGTTGTTTTAAGGGTAGCAGCTCCATCTCTGTCTACACAATGCTGGAAAAGGTGCATTAACGAGATGTTATAAGATTTGCTTTCTGTTGAACAAGCAGCAAAACTCCTTTTTGAAGCTTCAGAGAGCAACTTGGAATTCCTCCTTGGTTGTGTGGTTTCAGGAGGTACCAGAACAGACTGGTACGTCCCTTTTGACCTATTATAAGTCTTATGTGAAGCCAACAACTGCAAGGGTGAGCTCTGCTCTTTTCCCCCATGGAACTCCAGGGAGAGGAAGTTAGGGTAACTCTCTCAGCTTGCCCTTTTCACCATTAGGACTCATCTCCCAGGACTRCTGCTTGTAGAAAGCTGCCTGGTAACACTATCAAAGGAAAATAGAGGTTAATTCTGTTGTCATTACTTATTATCGTAACATCAAGCAGCTGTAACASCTCATTCATTAAAATATCCTGATAGTGTTGATAATGTATCAGTGAATAGTAAATAGGTTAGTTTGAGGGGTACAAACTCCATTGCTAAAAATTATTTTGTTTGCATAACAAACTGTTAAAACAAAAAATCCTTCCCTTTCTTTGGARTATTAAATAAATAAAATAGAAGCTAGTGTAAAAAAGAATCTTCTCAAATGAAATGCTACTTGACTTTAAGCCATCAGCCTGGGTAGGAGAAAAATGGCCCATACAGATGCTCTGCTGCATTCAGCCTTGCTTCGCTAGATGAAATCAAGTTCCGTGGCTAACGGGATCCCGCATACCTCCAGGTCTGTCTGTAATAAGTAGTTAATCAGCCAATTAGGGGAACCAACAATTACAAATTGGGAAGAAGAGAAAAAGGAAAGAAGAAGGGGGAATGAGTCAAGGTAGGCTGTAATCCCTTTGAAAAGGTTTCTAACATTCACTCCTAAAGAATTACGTTCTACCATACCTTGACTGATTTGTTTTCCCCCTTACTCCCCCTTCCCCTTTTCCTACTCGTTGGGTCAGTTAATTGGCTGATTAACTAGCAATTACCTCTGGGACCAGCTCTACATAGGGTCTCTTTTAATCTAGAATTTTATTGACAAAGGCACCAGAGTAAATTCATCTCTGGCGTAAGCTTGTTGGAGTGAATGGGCTGACACCCAGGACAAAGTTGATCTATTGTATCACAGGCACTGTGTTTTTAAAGCATTTGATTAACTCGGGACTTTTAAAATTACATTCCTTTTCTGCAAAATCTGTTCATTTTGGTTAGAAGAGAGAACAAGAGCTTGCGAGGGAAGTCTGTCAGATGGCCTATAACTGTCTGGAGCAGCAATATCCTCCAGCCACTGTGTCTGTGTAATGGTATAACGGCTAAGCAGGGTGACACCTCCCTTCCCTCTCAGGCTGGCACTATTGCAGTCCTGCTGGCACGGACTTTTTACTTAGCATTGTCCATAATGATTAATTGGCCTAAATTCTAATTCTCATCCAAGCAGCGGCCCCGGAGGGTAGGCGACATCTCTTTGGCCGCTAAGCCTGGTGTGTACCGTTGGCTTCCCCAGGCAGGGGAAGGWGTGCCTAGCAGGAATTGGTGACTCGGGATAGCGCAGCTCCGCTGTACCTGGTCACCTCCCAGCCCCTGTCCGGGCCATCTTTTACCTGACTTTCCCTCTCCTTGTTCCTGGCGCTTCTGCTGGCTTCCTGCAGCCCTGTGAGGGGTATTTGGTGCTGTGGGAATCAAACCCCGTGCATTTACTGCAGTGCTTTAAGCACCAAATGGGACTCTGCAAATAGAAATCCTTCGCTCTTGCATGTACCTGTGTTGTCCGGAGGGTGGAGGGACTGGCYGCTCCTGCTGTCTCCTCGGGCTGCTCTGCTGGGGAAGGAAACGCTGRAGGGGATGGACCCTACACACGGTTACCAGGCAGTAGGGAAAGCACGATACGGGAGGGGATGGAGATCCTGTTTTGGGAGAACTCAGACCAAAGAGCCAACTCTGAAAATTGGAGCCAAAAGGCAGAGGATCAGATTATTGAGGGATCTGGCAAATTCCCTAGAACGCTGGGACCTGGCAGGAACACATCCCTCCCCGCATGAAAGGGGCTCTGTATTTTACAGTTTCAAACAGTGCATGGGTTAAAGATAGGCTAGCCTGGGAAGAGAACAACTTAAAGACAAGTAATATGGTGTATCTATGGGGGTGGGGAATGTATTTTCCCCAAGATATGCAAGGACATAAAATCCTGCTGCTGGGTGTTATTTTCCAGGCAGGCGGATGAAAGAGGAACAGTTTTAGCAGCAGATCTGTAGCTGCCATCCTGATTGTTGTGCTACAAATGCTGCAAAGAACATTGCAGGTGGGGCAAAGTAGTTTTGCAAATTTAGAGACAAAAGCCAAAGACASCAGCCATAAAAATGACAGCAGGTATTTTATAGAGGTGGAGAGACAGGGGTGGGAAACATGATTGCATCCTGCCCATCTGCAGCGATGCCGCTGTCCAGAATCAGTGTGCAGTGGTGGCATCTTCCGTAGCCAGCTCTGCCAGCTGGACATGTCACCATTTCTACCTGGAGGTCACCTCTGCATGAGAGTTCACTCTCAGTCCTGTGGTGAGGGCATCATGTAARCGTTTTCTTGCTTCAGACAAAAACTTTCCAGGCTAACCCAAGCTATCTTGCTAAAAATGTTTAAACGAAGCCATCCAGGTTTTGTCTGGAGCAGTTTGAGGGCACTCAGAGAAGCCATYCCACAAATCAAGCAGCTGGACAGTGGTGACTTCTGGACTGAGGCAACAGCTGCCTGTGGAGGGGATATCTACCTGTATCTTCAAGGGCTACAAAAAGGACGAGGGGTGGTAGCTGGTTCAGTGCAGCGTAAGTATGGGTAAAATTTCCAGAGGTTATTATTAATGACTAAGATTTCACCTTTTTAGCCAAATCAGCATGGCCCTTTCATAGAGAACTTGAGTTCAAAGGGCTGTCATCTCTCACAGACTGAAGCGTGTCTGCGGTAGAGATGCCACCGCAGAGAGCTGTGCCTGAGAGCTGGTGAGTACGGCGCTGCTGGTTGAACGGTAGCTCTTCTGCTTCTGTACCCAACTATTCTGAGTAGGCATTTGGGCTCTAAGTTTTACAAGTCCCTAAATAATGCTGGCATTTTTGAAAAAGCCTAGTCCTTTCTCTTTCAAAATTCTGCACTGTAGTATACTTGAAATAAGAAGAGATTTGGGCTGGAAAAGCAAAGAAAAAGAGGGGAAGATCACTACTTCTTTTCATAATGAAAACATGCTATCTGGTTCAGGGAGCAGCTGAAAAAAATCAGTGGAAGAACAGTCTTATCATAATTGGTCTCCTTGCAACAGAGACTTGTTTTACTGAAAAAACTCTGTTATACACATAGTGATAAGAAACTTCTAATACAATTACCAGGATCTGAGGGATGCGGATATCAGAGGGAGACACTAGCTTTGAATATCATTGGACCAAGTTCAATCCCACAAGATATTTCTGAGCCTGAGGAAACACCTGATACCCAGTTTACACATTTATTAGAGAATAATACATTTGCAGTATCATAAAAGTCATAAAACGTGTTCCTCAGATCTGGACAAAGCCAGGACAGACTTGTCACTTTGGTGGTCACAATTCTGGATTCCCTGGAACACAGCTTATCCTAAACCTAGCCATTTGGCAGTGTTGTGAAGGGGCTTAGTGGAGAACTTACCCAGAAACCATGTGAATTACTAAAAAATGTTCCTGTCTTTGCAGCTCTGAATAGTCCTTAATTCTCAAGGGTTTGGAAGCCTCARATTAAAGGTAGGTATTCCTCAGATGCCAAGATTTACTACATATGGCATATGAGCCGCATTGAGACAGGAGACCAGACAAAATAATCTTTATAATCATTTTAAAGCAATGTATATTGGCCTTATAAATTAAGATCCCAATTTACAGGCAGAAGCAATGTTACTGAGCATGAATGGAGAAAAGAAGCGCATGCAGTAAGAGAGTCAGGGTTGAAGTAGTGTCTCTGATCCGTTTCATCAGTGAATGTGTTCTTAGGATCAAGTCTTCCAGGAATAACTCAGGTGAGCAATGTCCCTGTCCAAGGATTAAACTTTGGTAGGAGCAGGTGGTTCTTCATTCTATCTTCCTCTACCTGTAGTCTTTCCACAAACCACTAGCAGAGGTTTTCAGCCATGGCAGAGAGTATGAAGGGAACGAATAGCAGGTCCAGGAACATATCCTAGGACCTGATAAAATCGACAGGTTTTCCTATAGGCTAGAAGAGCGCTTTTCATCCTGCGACTGTTGAGGTCTATAAGGAAAGAGGTGGGTGCTATGCTGGGCTATGCACTTAGACATTGCAAGTCTTCTGTCCTTGTAAAGGGAAGGAGCAAAACGGGGGTTTTGTGTAAATTGCTTAGTAGAAGACAACCTGAAGAAGGGACTGTTAGTCCTCTGTAGCAAAGAAGGACACCAATTAGGGACTTGCCATGTCTAGGAAGATGCACATGTTAGAAGTGATAAATAAAAAGTTATTTATTACAGCTTTTGAAACTCTTCTTTTTATAAACTCATTCTTGTCATAAACTAGACAACTGTAGTCATAATCATGGTGAAAAGGTGTGGTTAGTGTGTTTTTGAAGTTTGCTTTAGAAATAAAGACGTGGTTGCAGTATGTCTTTACAAGGAGAATTTTTGTTTATCCTATTCTAATTTCCTACTCGTTAGATGTCTCTTAATGTTGTGCTGCGTGTTGTGCCTCTCTTGTATGGTGGGGGAGAGGGTGGGGAGCCTTTAACAGGGGCTCGTCTCCTATACCTGGGTGGTGTCAGCAGCTAGGTGCTTGGGCGAAAGCGGCTTCTTTTCAAAGGTGTGGAACGGCAGGTTCTCTTTCAGTTCTGGACTGGGATTCAGACAGCTTTTGTTCACTGCTAAATATGGATTAGAGGTGTAAAGAGCGACAGCTTAAACAGTCAGCCCATCATAACAGAAGTAAAAACGTTACAAAACAGGACAATAGGAAAAGAACTGACTGCTTTTTAGTTAATCAATCAGTTCACCCTTTGGGCTGTGCACCGTGCCTCTGCCCTGCGCCCCTTCTCGCCAGGATGCTTTCCCCTCCCACTGATGCCAAAGGCGACCACAATAATACAAACGAGTTCAGAGCAATGATAAACTGTCACCTTTAAAGAAATTAAAAATACAAAAATCTAGTTCTCCTGTTTTCCTTCTCATGCCCCCATGCATCATTGTACAGGCTCTGAACAGACAAGCCCACTATTACAATGTTGTCAGGGCCCTGCTAGTTTTCTAGTTCAAATCCTTGTTCATGCTGTTTGCTAAGTACTTGTTCACTGTGACAGCTTTCAGCAAAACAGAACACACTGAATGCTTCTTTCCAAACAGCTCTGTCCTGCTGGGCTTCAAGTGAAACAAGCCCTTCAGACTCCATCATGTGAACTTTTCATAAGGAACAATCTCCTTTAGACAATTCCTTTCAGAGATACTATCCGTGAAACTGGGACTTGGGGATGAGGTGACATCACAGCCTTCTTCCTCTGGCCAGGGTCATGGCCACCAAAGTTGTATTTGTCAGGAGGCCTCCACATGGCATGGTGCATGATTTCCTTAATTACCTAATGTTTCCCCACTAAAAAAAAAATCCACAACAACTTTAAAGTGTATTTTAGTACGTTTGCCATTGAAAGAAAAGCAAATGCTTTTGTGCAGACRGTCAACTCCTGGGTTGTAAAAATCAGAACTGATTACTGAAAACGTAACTCATGTGCAGTTAAATCTTAAAGGCAGATGTGCCAGAGCTGGTGGACCAAAACTGAGATAGATCTTTGCTATTTCCCTTGCTGGTGTCGGTACCTTGTGCCATTCCCCTCTGGCTCACCTGCCTGTGCTCTTCTTGGTAGCAGTCATGCATAGAAACAAACAGGAGGTTTGATGAACAAGGCAAGGTGTATACGCTCTTACCACTGAGTTAGCAAGTAAATGGGGCAAAAAGGGCTGGTTTAGGGAGTCTGGGAGCATGCAAAATGTTGTGTGCACTTCAGCGGCCAGAACATAGCCCCCTTGGTCTCCTCCCGCCCCGTTGCTGAGGAGAGGCCTTAGATAGTTACCACCACCTTTCCAGGAGGTGGAGGTCAAACTGATGACCCGTGAAAGCTGTCCCAGCCCAACTGACCACCACCCCAAGCATCTGCAGGGGAGAAATAGTAATGTGGTAAAAGCACAAGAGAAACAGTCACGTGGAGAAAACTGATAGGAAAGAAAGGCTGCAGGTGTATGATTTGATGCAGAAAATGGTCCTTCTGGTAGTGGTATGTCCCATTGATATGGGAATGGAGCATTTAYGTGATTTTGTGCTTTTTACTATTCTTGGTTTGGTAAGTTAATATACAAAAAAGATATCTCATGAGTGACTTGGTATTTTGTACTGATATTTCTTTTTTACTTTTATATTGTATTAAAGAACTATTCTTCTGCACTGGCTTACAAAAAAGAAGATAACCCCAAAATCCATTTAGAAGGCATTGACCTGAAATAACTTAAACCAAAATGCCCATTGGAAAATAAATGTAAAAAAATGTCCTTCAACCCTAAGTGGTGTTTGGTCCTTCTTGAAAACAAACTAATARCATGTTAGCTGTCTATTGGTGAAATTGGTAACTGAAAACATTTTGTTTGTCCACCTTCCATGATGAAAGGTATCCCAATTATGAACTCCAGAATGCATCTTTTCCTTAATACAGTTGTATAYGATGTTGTTTTATAATAACGGATATAAAGGTTAATAGTTCAAAGGGAAAGGAGTCTGATRTGCATGGGAATTATCCATAAGAAGGGATTCTGATATCCYAACCTAAACTTTGCATTTTCACCAGGCCACTGTGCCACAACCAGAATCATCTGAAGTAGGTGACAGCTTTGGAGGGTAGCTGCGTGGACCAAAACATGAGCAGTGCATTTGTGGTTTGACAATGCAGATGAGCCAGACCAAGAGCTGTCTGTTGCCAGAAGGATCGTAGTCTTGSTGCTTCCCTTGCACTGCCACTGCCACTCACCTGAAACAGGCAAAAGTCCTAGCCAGTCAAAAAATGATGGAATGATGCTCAGAAACACTACAGAACAAGATGTATTGGAGCACTATATTCATGACATTGAGCAAAGGTGGCACAGCAAAGGTGACCAAAGGAGACAGCAACCTGAGACTGCACRGAAGTTGCAGGTATCTCTGAAAGTTGTGGATCTCAGATGGTATTTCTTCCCTCTGTGCTTCTATAAATGTTAGTTTCTGAGCAAGGTTTTATTTATCTGGCTGACAGAGTCATTCTGTGGGCCAGACAAAGTTAAAGGACAAGTGATTTATATGAAAATTTGGTCTACAACATGTGTGCTCTTTGGGATATTTTCTGTACCATCTTTGGATGAAATTCATTAAATAGACTGATAAATTTTGCTTTCTTAAGTCCAGAAGTAGCAATTTGGTTTTTCTATCTGACTTCTTATAAACTTTCATCGATTTTCAGTCAGATCAGGGAACAGCACTCATCTGTGTGAATCTAGCCAATAATTCAGGATTTTGGAATTGCTGTGAAGATGCCAGGATAACTAGCCTGAGACAATGACAGAAGATGAACCTGACAAGGTTCAGCAACAACATCTCTTTGGGAAAGCCCAGAGTGTAGACTTATGCATKTTGTGGATATGGGGACAGGCAAACCTTTACTATCCTACGGTATTTCCACATTGCTCCTTTKATTTCTTTTCCTAAGGGAGCTGGGCTGCTCCAGCTACTCTCTGTACTGACATCATCCCTTCCCTCCCGATKCCAGTAGCGTAGATGGAAGTACTTGCATCCAGGACACAGAGGTTACTGACCAGCATGTCATCCCTSCTGACAACATATCCAAGAGCCCTGCCAGATGGAAATTCCAATAAAGGCATCACTAGAAGATTAGAAAAATTAGTAGATGACACAAAGACAGGCATCCCTTGTGCACCACTTCCATTTTCTTTTCATCATCAAGGGGATTCTGTTGGCTTGAACCAYTTCAATGCCTCAAAGTTGAAGGAGCAATTACGATAGTGGCAACTTGTAGATTGTAGAGTTTAGCTCCACTACTCATAGCAGTAGCTAAACTAACCAGAGCAGCATCCTGGATCACCAGCAGTGGTCCAGGGCTCTTTCACCTGTGCAGAAATAACTAGTAATGTGCAACACTAAAAGCAGTGGGTCTTTCTTCTTGTTCCACATGTTTCTAATGAGAAATATTCACTCATAGCTGCTAGAAGTTATGCACTGGCCTTATTAYGCATTTTGCCTGCAGGATTCTAGATCAAGGTAGTAAAAAATTGGAGCAGGCTTCGTGTAACTCCACAAGTTATTCATACCCCTGTGTAAATTTGTGCACATGTGGAGTTATCCTAYTGATGTTGTTGTGGAAGATATTCTTCTTTCTAGCTGCATCCTACCTTAATGAGAAATCACTTCTATGTGCAATTTCACATGTATTTCCATGCCCAAATAAAGAAGGAAACTTTTCGCCAAATTTTAAAGATACTGAACAGATAATAGCTCTGCTACATTTCAGTTGGAGATGTAATTGCTCAGTACTTATGGTTCCCTCATTGATATGGAAAAGGGAGACCATCTTCATACTCAAGTGTTTATGTCTGTTTCTTTTCACGACTCAGGGCCACAATGCTGCGTAATTCCCATTGAGGCACTGGGAGTTTTCCCTACACCATAATTTGAGATATTAAAGTCATTTTAGCAACAATCAGTGACTAATAATTAATCCTGTTAAAGAAAAAAAAAAAAAAAAAAAAACAGCAGAAAGAAAAGACCTCTGAAGAGTCCCAAAATATTTACAAATCAATTTACTATAATGTCTGTTTTAAATGTAATCATATGAAATCATTCTTGACATTGATAATATTGCTTTAATATGGTTTGCCTTAAAATGCTCATCATATCCCATGCTGTCTAGTTCACATTCACCTAGAATAGCCAGCAATAAACAACAAATTTCAGGGTCAGCCAGGTGTAGAAGCTAGTCATACAACTTRGACTGTGTAACTTGTGGCTGTGTTTTACAGGACCTCACAAATAACACCAGCTTCTGCCTGTTCTTTGTCCTTTAAATTCGTATAAGACCTTACGTATACACACAGAGGAAAGGAGAGTAAGAAGAGGAATGTACTCCAGATGGGAGAACTTGAACATAGAGTTATCTACAATCATGTATTGCATTTGTTTATTTTGTGTAGAGGAACATAACTTCTGTGCTTAACTATTTTTCTTTAAAAGTGCGTATCACAGATTTCAAGTGCAGGCTGTAATAAACGCAAACAAGCGTTGTATTCATTCAGCTGTGGGTTTCTCCCATTCACTCCTCTGCATTCTCTCGTCACTCTCAAAAATGAGAAACGCACGTTTCCAAGAGGGGGGATGAGGGGGGACTGGGATTGAGCTTTTTCTATGCAACCCTTGCTTTTTCACGATTCATTAAACCCTTTCTCCCTTGCGTGTAATTGGACCCCTCTCATTTACATGCATGAGGCATGCATAATTCTGAGAGAGGTACTGTGGTCCAAAAAAAAAAAAAAAAAAGGAGATGGCCCTTGGGCCAGGGTGCAGGAGACACGGGAAAACTTGGCGGGAGTGACCCGTGTAGCGGTATTGCATCTCTGGAGCCAGCGAGCTGGTCCCGCTGCGCGGTGCCGGCGCTGCGCGGGGACGTGAACTGCTGCTGGGAAAGCTTTGGGCCGCCTCGACTGGCCCTGGGGCCGGCCCTTGCTTCAGAAACCAATCTTTGCAGTGAGCTCAGCTCCCCAGAGAAGTGCTGCTCTGTGTCTGAGGCAGCAAACAGCTCAACTGCCTGGGATCCTCTGCACATTGGCACCTGATTCATTAATTATTGTTGATAGAGCATTTGGTGCTACGGTGCAGCCGCCGGGGCTTAAATCCCCCGCTCTTGATGCTGAACTGATGGTTTTAGGGAGGTGAAAGGGAAGAGACTCTGCTTCTCCCCTCCCCTCCACTGTGGAAAATAACTCTTCATATCCAATGGATTTTTCCTTGCAAGACAATGTCAGGTGTTTAATAGCCTTGTTCTTCCTGTTCATGGTGGGGAAAAGTCTCCAGCCAGCAGGTGAAATATTTTAGTTGGCTTTTTACTCAGTTAAATTTCTACTTAGAAAACTGCATCCCATGCTCAGTAGAAACTGCCGCTCTCTTCCTTTGCACAAGCTCTGTTTAGCTCATCTGTACGCAGCTCTTAAAGTTGTTGTGCCAATGCTGAACTATGTTAAAAAAAGCTCTAACATCAGGTCTCCCACTAGTAACTCCAGATTTATCAGTAAGGTGAAAATATAATCAAGCTCGTTATGATCTAGATACTGAATAACAAAGCTTATTTTTTAAGCCGTGGTTTTGACTATATAATGCATAGGCCAGGCTATCTGTGTGTGGGTCAGACAAAAAATTAGACCCTGGTACCTGCCCTGCAGCAGAAGAACCGCTGCCTCAGGAATACCTGCTCTGTCCTGCCCAGGCAGCTCTGCCTGCGGCTGCGCTTTCCAGCACTCCCTCGAGGGGAACAGGCAAGAATTATACTTTTCCTGCTACAGAGAACATTAGCGGCGTTTGCTGGCTGATAATGTGGGCAAAGTATAAATATGTTCACGTTTCAGGTGAATTTGTTGCAAGACAATCATCTGCAGTGCGTGGAGTCTTAGTGATTTCCTTCTGGGGACAACAGTTGGCTTTACATGTCTTAAGAGATGATGCTTTATGGTGGTAATAATTTGGTAATCTTCAAACCCTTAACAGAAAAAAAGAATGTGATATTACCCTATGGTGTAGCGCATAGGATTGTGTCTATTGTTAAATGTCAAAACTCACTTCAGGGTTTTTTTTWAATTATTTTTCTAATTATTTTTGATAAACTATTKGAGTACATTTGATGGGAGAAAATATTTAAACACTACCAGGGCTAATATTTGTTTGCACATTGTCGATGGGAAAAGTTTTTAAGGAATGAAATAAAAACACGTACATAAATATATTAATGAGCGTTTCTTCTAAGCTCTTACKTTATATGCTCAAGCCCATCTTTTAGCTTAACTTCTATTTAAAAAGTTGAAAGAAACTAGGAAATCCCTGCAGAGAACAGCCAGCCACACTTCTGAATTTCAATGTGTCCTTCTAGACAAGCGCCTTTGATTTTAAATGGTAACGTTGTTGCTTTAATCAGGAGACAATCCTCATATATTAGTTGTACTGGCCTATAATTGTAAGAGCTAAATGATACACAAAACTGGATACACATCTTTGCAGGCCGATTAATGGGGAGGACTGAAAGCAAAAGTAAACACTAACCTTACAAAATAAAAGAAGTTAAAAGATAAGTGTTAAGGACCTTTTTCTTTTTGGAGAATAAAACAAGATTTAGTAGCTTTCCACTTAATTTAAATGAAAAGAATCGCTACCTTACATATTGCACTGATAATGCGGGGGAGAGCGAAAACAAAACCGTCTTTGTAGCAGTGACACCTCCTATAGTTGTTGTGAAGAAACTTTTCCCCTTGGTATCTGCTAACCAATTCTAATTAATGCTGCACATTCCTCCACTGAAATCATTTAATGCATAACAAGGGGGGTTAAAAAAAAAAAAAAAAGAGAGAGAGAGAGAGAAGAAATTCTCAATGCTGATGATTGCCCTGTTCGAATTATGGGAGTGAAAGCCCGGGCCCCCTAACCTACTGTCTATAAAGCAGAGCTTTGAAAGAGAGCTGCGACCTACAAAAGCTGTCAATCTCCCTTGCCCCGAAAGCCTGGGTTCACATGGATTCAAGTGACAGCCCTCCTCCCCCGCACACAATACATCAATCTGTCTCTCCCCCGAGCACCCACAGCCCATTGTGCGAGCCGCAGGTGCCTAATATAGCACCCATGGCCCCCCCCAGCCCCCCCTGAGAACCGGCCCCCGCACAAAGGGTCCCAGGCGGGCGGAGGCGGGCGCGCGGCCGCCGGCAGATGGGCAGGGTGCCGCTGGGAGGTGGCTGCCACACGGTTGCTTGGGGTTTTAACTGGTTTTGGGGGGTGTCTGTGCTTCAGACCGGCATCTTCCCCCGCTTTGGCAAACCTGGGCACCTGCCAGCGGCGAGGGCTGGCGTGGGATGTTTGGYGCTCAGTTTCTGGCATCTTGAAAAAAAGGGTGTTGCAAAGGGATGGCAGCGCTTTCTAGGGTATCAGTAAATGCAGAGGCGACGGCTGCTCCTGCCTGGTGCAGGGATCTGTAAAGGGGCTCAGACTCTCTTCCCACCATCTTAATGGACAAACAAGCCCTGGGGATGTCTCTGTTCTGAATTACCCGCATCTGTTTGGCACAAGGGCAGTGTAGGCACCCACTTGTCCAGGCACTGAAGGATGGTCTTGGAGGTCTGTGCTGCTGGTGGCCCTAAAAGGAACTGACTGCCCATTTGATACTGGGCTTTGGCCGGTGAAGACCTGGCCTGTAATAGTGTCCCAGGTTTTTTGTAGATTGTGAGTAAACTGCTTTGTCACTTGATGTCTCAGTTGCCTCCATGTAGAATGAAGTGAAGGTTTTTCTCTTCTGTCCACTCCTTTACCCATTGATAGAAACTGTAAAGTTAGGGAGATGGGGATGTGTCTGTGTGATTGTAAAATGCCCAGCACAGGAGGACATTTCTGCCGTAAAACAAATTAGTAGCAACGATAATGTAGACGATGAAGCCGACTTGCATCCTGTGCTACATCCTGCTAATGCACAGTGATAAAAGTGGCACTGGTTCATCTTCTGCTGCTTTCCATGTCTGAACTGTGAATGTTTCTCCCCCCACCCCCACATTCTCAGTCTGCAGTATTAAGTCAGGTTTGGAGAATCCAGAGGGTAGCCATGGAGCTTAATGTGTCAGGAAACTGCACAAGGAAACTGGATGTGGAGAAGAGGAAGCTCATCCATGCACATGCCGTTACAAGTGGGAATGTAACGGCATAATTAACTGCATAACTGGCTATTAATGTTGGTTTTTTTCCCAACACTTACAGCACAGATCTTCTATTCTGATCTCTTTCAGTGGAAATACATAGTCTGCTGCTGAGTAAACCAGGAAGCCTCGTAAGCCCAGAAGTCACTCATAACTTTGCCATTACCGAAGGTAAAATTTGCACRAAATAAGCTTCTTTCAGTTCCCCTTTATATATATCAAAAACAAACAAGCAAGCAAACAAAAAATAACAGCACAAGCTTGACTTCTTTAAGTTCCTTTCCAGATCAATTTGTTCTAAAACATCCCAGCAAATCTCCCTTTCTCATCGCCAGTGACACAACTCCATCAGTCCAGAGCGGCAGCACCCTCACCCGCAGGCTTTGCTGGGTGGTGGGGACATCCCAGAGCTCAGTAGCACGGCTCCTGCAGCACCGTGACTCCTGCAGCACTGAGTTGAGTGCAGGCTAATTGCTGAAGTATTTCCTTTGCTTTTGGTGAGGTTTTGCTTCAGTGATTGCAAATTAAAGTGACACTGCCATTTATGTCAGCACAATGAAATGATGCTCTCGCTGCTTTGATCTTGGTCCTTAGATGGATAACTCCTTAAAAATAAAAAAGGAACTGCTGACTAATTTGGTACTAAGCATCAGTCAGAGATCAAAAATGTCAAAGTGCAGAGCCTGCTTGTAGGTGTGATGATAAATCTGTGTAGRCAGGTAAAAATTGTCCGATTCTCCTGCAGCAGCTAAGTGTGTTCCACTTTGCTAGCTGAAGAGCTACGCTTCAACTTTCATTTCAGATGGATGTTTTAAAAACACCAGCCAGAGCTGGGGCTGAACGAAACAGCAGTGCAGCACAGTCCAAGCCAGCCAGGTGAGCCCATTGGCAAAACTGTTTATTTTGAGGAAAAAATCACAGATGTAGGATGCCAACTCCGTTGCAGCAAAGCAAGAAGCTGAGCATATGAGCAGAAGCAGTTTCATGGCTGTTAACTTTTTCTCAGTTTGGACTGACAAGAGCACCTTCAGGCAGATTTTGAGCCTCCTGCCAAAATATATGACAAAAGCAAATTCAAACTGGCATTGGATTGTCTCAGCAATTTCTTAGTGTGTAAGATCAAATGATCATGTTGTCTGATACAGTTTTCTTCACTCACCTTCAAGACTAGATGAGTGGATTATTCAGTATATCACAACATGGAAAAGCTCAGCTGTTCTAAGCTGAGCTTTATCTACAACAGGTTCCTACTGCTGTCAATAGTAAAAATTCTGTAGCTTCAAGTGTAGGACCAAGTCATTAAATTGGAGGCTTGCAGCAATTCTCATCTTTGCTTCTGGGAATGTTGCTGTCAAGTAGCAGCTTTTGTTTCCTTTCAGGGCTGAGTCAGCTCCAAAGTACCTTGAAGATTCCGTGTTTTATATAGTTCATTAAAGACAGGGATGCCCAAACTTTGCTGGGATGGGGCAAGAGCGCAAAACAAAAATTATGTGGGTAACATCAGGCTTTGCTTTCCTTCTTGACCTCAGTCTTAGCTTTTAAATTCTTGTGGCCACAAATGTAAATGTTTCCCTGAAGCCAGCACTTCACCAAAGATTTTAGAGAGAGACACTCTTTTGCCTTGAGCAGGGGTTCAACCAGGCAAAAAAACTCTGACGTGCCTGACCTCTCTGTCATGATTATCTGCACAAGAAGTCAGGGTCTGGCAGTCCTGGCTAAACAGTGCTCTGAATCAAGCTTTGTTCTCCTGAACTTAAACACCTTAGGAGAAGTTTATATCTRTGCCCAGTATGGGAAAAAGTAGTCTAAATATGACACCTCTCTTTGAAGGTAGCTGCTGTCACTCAACAATAAATAAAATAAATTAGGCTAGCTCTTCAAAAGACCTGTCTGCTTCTTTCTTACATAAGCAACCTCCTGCACACACGCAAGTTAAAAATAAAGGCAACAGCCTGGACACTAAGATGAGCTTAACTCATGTGAAGTACARTTTGCAGTAAGGAAACTGGAACTGAACTATGGAAGTGATTCATTAGCCATATATTCAGCTCCAGCACAGTGTTGCAGACAGTTACACTGGGCCTTAATTGCTTCTGTTAACATCATATTCTAGAGCTCATTAGTGATAAACAATGTGTATTAATATCATTCAGACAAGAACTAAAGATTAAGGTGGAAAGCCATTTGCCGTGATGGCCATTAGTCAATTCAGAGCTGTTGAATGATGCTTGAGAACCTAATATGAATTGGGAGAGTCAGTATTTCAKCAGGCAGATCCTCTCATCTTCCTGTGAAAAGTTCTTTGTCTAAAAAAATTTACTTAATGAAAAGTGCATGCTTGAAAAGGACACATACTAAGTACTGGCCTATTGGTCTCCTCAGCAGTTTAAATTATAAAGAGTGGACAAGGCAAATTTTGGGTCTGATAGAAGCATGTCCTCTTTMGGAGGATTGTGCTGCTTGTCTCAGTAGTAAATTTGGCCCAGTGTTGCCAGCTTACATATTTCCAAATGTAGAGAGTTCTCAGCTTCGGTTCCATTTTCTGGCTCCAGGCAGGTCACTTGCTTTTTTGTAAGCAACTATACGCTGGGATTTCTCCAGAYRYGTCTGMSTGACAGCACAATTTGCTACTTCTTGTTCTTAATTCATAGTAGGCAGATCCCACACATAGCCTAGCATCAGATGTWTGAACACGRAATGTGCCAATAGTCTGTTCACAGTCAGAAGCTGTTGTAGAGTAAGTTCACCTGCTCCCTCCCCACACACCRTTTCATCTCCTCTGTCTTCCTGAGTGCCAACAAATGTCCATTTCTCTTTACAACTTTGCTTTGCATGTCTTTTTCCTTAGGATGTAGAAGACCCACATTGCTGGCAGCCTGTTGACCTGAGGAACAAACGTGGTGCGGGTGACCCAAAGACACAAGCAGCAGCTTCAGTCCTGCAGTGGGGCTCCTGTTCCCGGGTCTGGAGGGGTAAGTCCCATCCGCCCAGCTGGTGTTTGCTCTCCCAAGGCAAGGGATGAAGTAAAGGGAGGCAGTATATCAAGTAAAGGCGGGGGATGGGGTCCTGTACAGTTGAATGGGAGCCCAGTTCTGGTGTACACATTTGTAGGAGGATCTGGAACATCTTGAGAGAGTTCAAAGGAACTTGAAAAAAGGAACTTAAAGTCTTAAGATTCAATTTGAGAAACTGCCTGGTTTTAGTTTATTTAAAACAATAGTAGAAAGGTAGTTTGACTATTGAGTTACTTATAAAACAGGACATCTGGAAAGGAGGCCTTTCTATGTGTGTTTAYAAAAGGCCTAGCAAGATTTAACAGCTAGAAGTGAAAATTTGCTACCTCCAGTGAAGGTGCCATTTCTTACCAATAAGGGGATTGTTCATTGAAAGGTCTKGCTTGGGTGAGCTCATGGAGTGTCACTGTTTGGAATGCATCTCCAAGATACACTTTATTCAACTTCTGGGAAAAATTATGTGRCCTGTATAYGCAGGAGGCCAGACTAGATGACCCTAATGCTGCCCATCAGAGCCCTCAGAACCCAAACTTCTATGGAAGTTGGAAAAGTGCTAGAAAATCAGCTGGATGTATTTGTATGAAATTGCATGTGATTTCTCTTGACAGGTTTCACATATGACTTGTCTGTCCCCCACCACACAACCCCCAATTTCTCCTACACTTTTTTGGATGCTCTCTGTGGTGTGGTTCRTCTAAAGAAATTACTCCAGTCTGCACCTGAGGAAGTGAGCATAAGGGTTTCTGCTATCAGAGATCACCTATTCCTGATGCTGAATGTCTGCAGCAGTGTTTAGGGTGATAATTGCTAATGTCAGCACAATGATCTCGTGTTTAGCTCATTTTTTATTAATTCTCCAGTGCATTCATTTCTTTCTGTTTTCAGCAGAATTAAGAGGACATTTCAGTTTACAGGAGGCAGCACAGCTGRTCCGTGTGGCTGCATTTACCAAACCCCTGGACTTTTCAGAACACAAACCACCTGAAGTTACCCTTCTCACTTCGCTCTCCAAAGGGCTCTAGGTGTCCAATGCCCACCGCTAACCCTGCCGTTATTTCTCCCAGCTGAGAGCTGGATCCGGTTTGTGGCTCCCGCAGGAATAACTGAACAATGAGGGGGGGAAGGGGGGAAGGGGAGAAGGAGGAAAGGGGAAGGGGAAGGGGAAGGGACTGTTGCCCGGTGCTGGTTCTCCGCCGGCCCCAGGGAGCAGCTCTCCGGCATTCGCAGACGGGGAGCGCCACCTGCCGCAGGTACCACACCGAGCAGGATGCTTTTGGGGCAGGTAGGAGCTACCYGTAAYATTTTAATTYAACCCCACCTCCAGATTTTTTCAGCTGCTCAACTCAAGGCTGGAGCTCAGATAATGCCCTCAGCTGTCACTGGTGTCCAGGGTGCTACAGGAGGAGAAGCACTGCTGGGATTACTACAGTTTGTCTARGAAAAGGAACTCATTGCACCTGAGTACTTTTCTGTTTTGATTTTTCAAATGTAAAGAAAATGTTATATTATTTTTTTATTTTTAATTTTATTTTATTTTTTAAGAAGCAGCACACTTTCAGATGTCTATAGTACTGACATCATTCAAAACTGCATGATCTAAGATACCAAAGATGCAGTTCTGATATTTTGTAACCTAAGCCTTTAGTGGATCATTTCAGCAGGCAGCTATTAATCGCCACTATTAATCAGAAGAAAATCTTAATTAACACCAATTGAGGATATGAATTTTCTGTTTTAAATGGTGAATGGCAAAGAAAATGATCTGTTAAAAACAATCTGTCTGCGCCTCAGGACCCTGTCTGCAGCATATGGTCTTGCAGACCAATTTGATCAATGACTGCCAGAGCCCTGAGGGCACTAATAGCCCTTAATGGCCCTGAGCAGCCTCACCTGGGGCCTCCCCTCCACACCCTCCCCGTGGGCTCAGGAGCCCCTTTTCATCTGAGCCCTGGACTTTTCAGTATCTGCTTGAGCTGCTCTGTGGGAAAGCTGGTCTCTGGCTCAGCCACAGCCATACCTGGTATCCTAGTTCCAGCTGGGACAGAGTTAATTCCCTTCCCAGTAGCTGGAGGGGGTGCTGTGTTTGGGGTTTGGTAATGAAAGGAAYGTTGATGGCYCATTGATGCTTTGGTTGTTGCTGGGTGGTGCTTGCACCAGGACTTTTCAGCCTCCCATGCTCTGCTAGGTGCAGGGGGAGCTGGGGGGGGAGCATAGTCGGGGCAGTTGACCCAGCTGGCCAATGGGGTATTCTATACCATGTGACRTCATGCTCAGTATAAAACTAGGGTGGGGGGYGGGGCTGGAATTCGTCTCGCGCAGTTCATTCGGAACACAGTTCCATTGAGCAGTTGCATTGTGCATTGCCTGATTTGTATATTCTGTTATTGTTGTTATCATTGTTATTATCACTGTTCTACTTTGTTTTATTTCCATTATTAAACTGTTTTTACCTCAACCCACAGGTTTGCCTTCGTGTGCCCTCCCGATYCTCTCCCCYATCCTACCCGGGGCTGGGGGGTGAGCGAGCGGCTGTGTGGTGTTTAGTTGCTGGCTGGGGTTAAACCACGACACCTTGGCTGTCCTTGCGACCCTGATCTGTGGACTCAYGTCCTGGACCGATATTGGATCCGTCTCATCACCGTGGCCCTGCCKGGCCATCCCAGGGCTGTGTCTGATGCTGGATATTTTTGCTGGACCTGATCCTGAGCTGTAGATTGGCTTCCTAAACTTGACCTTGGACATGCCTTGTCACCATGGACTTGTCTGGTGATCCAGGATCTTGGCTGAACCTGGCTGTCCCCCTGGCCTGCCCTGCTCCCTTGCTGCGGATGGCGGGATGGGTCCTGGCTGGTGAGGTCCTGCCCTGCCGGCTGGGTTATCCCCTYGGGTCCTGGCTCCCCATCCCTTGGAGAGCAGCTTGCTGCAGCCTGAAAATGATCTAACAGATGAGCTAAAAGATACTAGTTTATAGCTGCTGCATGCTACCAAATCTTGCTAGAGACCAGGTTGACATGACGCAGTTTTAATATAAATGTTGATACCTCTTCGTTCTTTTGTAGGACTCATCTCAGACAGTTGTGAAGAAGGAGAAGAAACTGTATTTCTGAGGTGCAATTTAACTACCGCTGTGATAAGAAGCCAGCAGTTGTGCTACGAGTCCTGGGTTCTCTTCCCTGGCCAGCAAAGCCTGCAGGTTAGGACGTATTTCAGAAATAACGTGGCTGTGTGAGGAGAAAAGGAGACTTGCTGGGGCAACCACATTATTGCAGAGCAAAAGTGATATGGAAAGAAAATGACAAATTACAAAGCTCAGTCCAAGCAAGGAGGTCACAAGGACATCTCTAAGTAGTCAAACACTGAAGATTTTTAACATCTTGTCTATGGACAACAACATGTGAAAACAGGTAACCAGCATGTTTGCAACTGCTGCACCTCTTGGCCATAGCTAGTGTTACAGAAGTCTACTTGGATTTCAAGATAGAGGACTTTTCTACCAAGGTGACAAAAAGTAGTCCAGAAGCTTGGCTGGATTGTACTGAGTGTGTGAAGGGATTAAATCTGTGCAAGAAAGCATTTGAGTGGGTTGCACCACTGTATTTAGAGATATTTCAAATAAATGGCACCTCCCCCTTGCATGAGATCCTCTCTTTAGTTTTATTACCCTTGTTCTCCTCTCTCCACCCCATCCCAACCAGATGTATCTGTGTGGGATCATTTTCAGACCTGAGAGAGATGGAGGAGGAGTCCAGTATGACTAGGGTAGAAGGAAGGATGTTGTGTTGCTTTGTTGCAGGAGGCTCTTATCTGTGTTGGCCTGTGGAGTCCTGGACATGGAAGTAAGTGGCTTGCTGGGCAAGTGTGCCAGTGCCTCCCCGGGGCCTTGCCAGACCCTGTCAGACGTGATTTTCAGAGTTAGTCTTCCTTTAGTCTCACCTCAGTGGCCCTGATGGCCACCTCCCACTGCACAGCTGAAAATCCCATGTCAATCCATGCCAAGTCCTGTATCTCACCAGCTCTGACCATGTTGCTGTTTGGTGTTTGGTGGTTCGGGTCCCTTTSTATCTGGCACGCCTCCATGTCCTTTGACTTCTTTTTGATCTGTGGCACTGAAATGGAAGCAGTGGTTGCCTGAAGCAGCTTTCTGAAGGAAATATTGCCCAGCTCCAAAGGAGACGGAGCAGGAGAAGATTTGAGCAGAGAAAGATGCCCAAAACCCAACCCCCAACTTGAAAGAGCTGAAGTACAACCTAACAAAACTGTTGGCTCTTCTGCTTTTGCCATCGTTGTTATCTGGCAACAGAAAAGCCTCTGATGGGCAGAGCTATGTCCTGTGTAGCAGCCAGGTGTAAGTGAAAAGCGCTGCCGTGTTGGATTTTTTTCTTGGTCTCACCAGGTGCTGCAGGTGCATGTTCTTGTTGACCTTAAAGAAATGCCTGATGCAGGGGCACTGCAGATTTGCAGGAGGCTGGGATAATGCGTCACCAGATAAGCTCTGTGTTGCTCAGATTTTGCAGAGGGGACTTCATTTGAAGGGACTCGCCTCAGCTGGAGCTTTTTGTTCTGGAGAAAGMCTAAAACTCACCTCGCTGAAGTGGGAAACAGTTCGGGGTGCAGATGCATCAATGTCTTTCTGTGGAGACCTAAACATTGTACAGAGATGTTTTACTTGGCCTTTTGAACTCAAGAGTCACACTGTGCTGGTTTTACTTAGGCTGAAAGCTGTCCCAATTGCACATCATGGTAAGCAGCTGCCACTTTTCCATTGGCCATCAAAATCCCCTCAGAGACTTTGAGTCTTTGGTCTGATGCTGCATTTAGAAAAGGTCAAAATTTCTCTCCTTAGAACATAAGCYTTCCATRAAGCTTTAGCAGTACAGGTAACAGTAATATAAATACTCCGAGCAACTTTGTCACTACTCTCGTTGCAGTTGTGCTGGTACCAATCTTCAGCATGAAAACCCAACTGCAGCAGAGGAAACCAGAGGCCAGTGCTGGTTAGCTGTGTCCAGCTCGGCGGCAAATGAGGGCAGAGTGGTACRCTTAGGTCAACACTTTGCTGCCACTTTCTGCCCGTCTTTCTTTTGTATACCAACTATTGAGCAGAATGTAGTTGTACAGTTGTGGGTCAGCCAAGGGAGTTGCTCTGGATGGATGATGGATCAGTCTCTAAGTGCCTAAAAACAGAAGATGCCAACATTTGGAGCTGCCTTGCTACTTATCACTTTACAAGGTATAYGAATTCTGGAAGTTACTTTTTTCCCCTCATGTTGAGCCACTTGTTAACCAAAAGGTAGACCAAGACGGCAAAAAGGATGAGCAGCAAAATGTTTGTCATGGCGAAAAGTATAGAGTCGTTCTGAAATCCAGGATTATACTGTTCATGATTGTTCAAGGACAGCCCTGCAAAATAATGAATAGGTGTTAGTTTGTATAAAAAGTGCATCATGTTGTAAAAATGTAAGAGTGGCAGGACTGGATTATGGAGATCCCAAGCATAGCTGTGTGCGCATTCCTGATGTGGGGAAATGGCGTTCCCGCCTCTCTGGGACGCCATCTGGCATACACATCCAGTGTGTGCATTGAAAAAACACTATATTGTTGTATTCTGTGCTCTATTGCTTTAGGAAGGGTTGCTCCTCTTCTCATCATCTCTACTTATCATGCATGTCTCATTGCATGGTTCCCCCACGATTGCACCCAGAGGGCTAACGGGAGCGTAAATGAGAGCTATGTCAGGGGGTACCTTCATTGACAGGCACTTTTCTGAACTAAGGAGAGTCCATCAGATCCTTTTTCAAAATACTGTCTGTGTCCTGCAACTAACTGTTTTTGGACTGCTGGCAGTGACGCGGGCTTTTGTGACAAGCAACAGTCCCTCGCACAGACAGTGCTCCTGTTCCTCGAGAGAAAYGGCTGTGGCATAGCAGGAAGGAGAGGAGCCGCTCCACTCCCAGCCCTGGAGACACGTGCTTATGCTTCTTCTGTGCCATGTGGCTGGTGACAGGCTGCCCAAAGAATATCTTGTCTTTGGAATAATGTAAAAATGAACCAAAACATGGTAAGGCACTATTTTTGGATTTCATGATGGTTTTTGGTGTGGGAAGTCAGTGGGGTCGTATTCACTTACACTCCTTCGGATTTCTCCCACCTGATATTGGGCAATACGGGTTTATTTTTCATGTCATGACAGCTGGAAGTAGGGCTTSTTAGTGTGAGCACTTGGGGCTCTGATGTGGAACTTGTCTCCTGTGAAGACATCACCTGAAGCTGGTTTAGTGCTGTGAGGTAAGAAGCCTTACAGAGGAGGTAAGCTGATTGAGGGGAAAAACACTTTCACTGCAGACTGTGAGCATAGCTCCTGGGTGTTTAAAGCAGTTCTTGTGTAGTGAGATTACCCTGAGGCCCTTATGACAGCTCCAGTTCAAAAGCAGCTTGTTTGAGGCCCCATTGCCAAAAGGAAGCGTGTGCAGGGATGCTGGAGCAGAACTGCCCGCAGAGGCTGACCTGGAACGGGTTGGTCCATGGAGTAGTTCAGGTTGGAAGGGATCTCTGGAGGTCACCCAAGTGACTGCCTGCACAAAGCAGGTCTAGTTCTGGCAGCGGGCTCAGGGCCTTGCGCTGTTGAATTTACAGCTGCCTACTGTTTTGAAATGTTGGAGTTCKTTCTTCAGGCCCTTGTGGTCACCAGRCTGYGTGGAGACTAATGGGGTCCTGTGTGATGTYTGGGCTATGTGATGGCATGATGTGAGACTTCTTACATGAAGAAATGAAGCTGTGACCTCGCTGTGGAGAAGCCACAGAGGAGCTGACAGGCAGCACAGCCCCCCTGCCCGCTTTCTCTTGTCAGGACWGGATTCCTGGTGGGGTCTGGGTTAGAGGCGAGACCCTTCTCACCAGCAGGTCCAGGGGCAGGTGCCTTCCCTGGTTGCAGCAGATATTTTAGAAGAGCTTTGCAATGACCTTTGGTTCTTCTGCCATCGTGTGGCTGACAGAAGGATGCAGGGCTGGTTATCGGCTGTGCGTGGTAAGAGCTTGATTCCCTTAGAAGTGACGGCTTAATGAATAAAAGGATTCTCATAAGGATTGGCTGTGAGCTTTCTCCCTTGAGAAAGCTCTATCAGGGAAAAGGGGATTTACAAGACTCAGGCAGCGCTCCRCTCCCCGCCAGAGCAGGGGAGTACTGGGAAGGGCTCCTCAGCTTGGGGTGGAGGAGTTTGGGACCCCGTCCCAGCWGAGCCTGGGGTGCAGGGCACGGACAGCCTCCAGCAGCTGAGCTGTGCAGGGGGTTGCTGGGGGGGGGCTGGTGGGGAGGAGCCCACGCTTCCTGCAGCCACCCCGGAGACACAGCAGTGTCCCAGCTGTGCCCTGCATGGCTCGGGCAGAGGGGAGCCGCGTCCTGCCCCCCGGGACTGCTACCGAGCAGGCTGCTAGAAAGCCAAGTCAAGTGAACGCCTGCTAGCACAGCCCATGGGAGATGCAGAGCAGAGAAAGGCAGAAGCTGTTCCCAGCATCAAGGTTCTTGCCTGCAATATCAGGCTGGCAATGACTGCAGTCTGAACAGGAGCATGTGTGAAAGCATAGGGAACAAGCCCTTAAGGATGTCATGGGGTCTCATCGCTGGCATCCCAATCTGTGGGACTGACATACGCAAGTGATCCTGGTTAAACCACATGGGCACTGGTGTTGGTGCTTGTGTGTGTGTAAATGGGTGAAATCTGTGTAAGAATGCACGAGTGGGTTAAATCATGTTATTTGGAGATACTGTAAATAAATAGCACTCCTACAAGTGCTACAAGTCCCMCCACCCCTACAAAGGAACAAAAAACAGATGGAGCCTTCAATTTCCAATATTTATTCATATTAAAACAGTGCTACTTGTACTCATTTATGACAGTGATTTATGGCCTTGCAAATAGAACATATTAGTGTGAGTAGTTGGAGTTATACTTTCATCACTTTTGTAAAAAGAAGGAGAGAGCAAGGTGGTACAAGAACATCATTTGTAAAGGAGGTGGGAGGGAGGGAGGGAAGGAAACAGAGGGGRGATGCTTCCTTCCCCAGCTGTGATGCACTGAGAGGAGTGATGCAGCTGGGAGATGAATGTGACTGTCAGCTGCTGCCTCTCAGCACTGGCAGCACAGCAGTGTGATCTTCCCAACAAGGACCTGGGTGAAAAGCAGGGGATGAGGAGCCATGTGAGCTGTCCTTTTGTATGCTGAGAGCTGAGATTCTTCTGCTGTCTCTTAAATTAAGCAGGTGTTGCATTGTCTTAGCTGTGGCTTTCTCCAAATCTCACTCCCAAGAACAGAAATGATGCAGCAYGTTGCTAATGTGGAATTCATGCTCAGCTGTTCCTCAGGGAACAGCTCCACAGTGAGGGGAGCACAGGCTGCTGGAGGCAGAGCATGAGGGTGCGTCCAAGTGTGCTGTGAGAATTCTGTGCTTTAGGCCTGCTTCCTTCCTTCTGAAGCCTTTTACTGATGGGTAGTGAATGCAAACTCCAGAGACTGAGTCTTCTGAAGGGTTATCTGGAAACCAAGCTCACTTACTCTTTGGTGCTCCAGCTGCAGTATCCCCAGATGGCCCCATGATGATGATGGCCCCATGGCATGTCAGAACATGGGCAAAGATGAGTTATGGGTTCTTCAGCAGCAAGTACCTGTGAGTCCAAAAATGCACTTGGACACCTTGGAGCAAARGGAATCCACATCCCAGCTTGACTATGCCAGTCAGTGGTGATATGGCGAGCAAAGCTATGCCACAGCCTTCCCTCGGTTGGGAGAAAATGCTCCAGTTGCTCACAGCAGCTAAGCACCAACTGCTTTTTGAAGTAAGGCAACAAAAACTGTCTGCTAGCCCTGGGAAGAAGAGTTAATTCATCCGGGGAGAATACCTAGGACACAGCACCCACCTCCTGCTTGAGCATGCTTTGCCCAGCACTGTGTGCAAGTTGACATGCTGGTATCTGGCCCAGAAGTGATGCCACAGGGTCTGTACCGGCCATTCCCAGTGGAGTAGGTGATTCTCAGCTCTCCCAGGACTCTTCTGTCTCTGCACAAGGAAAAAGAAACATCACTTCAGAGCTTCTGCTGTGTACACATCTCCCTACACTGCCAGATGGCAACTCTTCCCTACAGAGATTTTTAGATGCCTTGGACAAATCCTGCCTCACCTCAAAAAGGTTTTATTTTCCTGCTATTTCTCCATTATTTTCATTACAGACTTCCCAATCCTCTACACAAACAAATGCAGAGAGGAGGGGAAGGGAGAAAGAAATTAAAACAGGAGAAGTCAAGGCAGTTTTCCATTGCCTTACCCTAACATAAGCACTGTTACAGGGTAACAACCCAGGAAAGTAAGATTTACAAGAAGAAGAGCTACACTCCTGGATGCAGAAGCTAGAGTAAACAAATTATTTTTAGCAGGCTATTAGGTAAAGTGGATGCTGAGAAGCGCAGGACAACAGGGAGCAGCGCTAGGAGTAAGGGGTGAGGTATCCTCCCGGTGCTTTGCCTAGCACAACACCAACACCGATTCAGTCAAGGTTGAGTCAGCTGCTGATGAGTCCATGTCAGCTTGTCTCCTGCCTGTGGGACTTTTCCAAAAGCACTAACTAATCAGAGCAACYGGTCCTTAAATGTTAGTTACAGACCTTCCCAGGCAACACTTTTTGTCTACCAAGCTGCTCTAACTCTCTCCACTGCATGTYACAGCCACCCATCTACCAGCCCTAGTCACTGGGCCTTAGGGGCACCACCTCAGGGACTGCTGGGTTCCCTGCTGGGACCCCTCATTTCAGCCGCTGGGAAGTCAGTGGTCGGGTCCCCAAAGGTAGATTGGGGTTTAGATTTGTTCACTCACTGTTTCAGGGCACTTCTGTATTTTCTGACACTCCTTCTCTGGGGTGSGTTTGTGCTCCTCACTGAGGCTTAAAGCTCTTTCTGTCTTTATTGTATCGACACAGCATCATCTGTGTTGGTACAAGACTCTTGTGAGGAAAAAGGAGCAAAACTGCAGCCAGAAGAACATAACTCTTCAGCAAGATTTCCCAGTGGTAGCTCCCTTGCCTATACACATTCATTTTTTGCTTACAACACAAGACTCAGTTTCATCCAGGACAGCATCATTTCAGTAACATGGTAAGTCTTTAAACAGATGGCATCCATGATCCCCTAAAGACAGAGGCCGACTTGGTGCCATGTTTTGGTCCTTTTTGCACCATGCAACATCTAYTTACAGCACGGGTACAGGACAACCCTACAGAAAGCTTCACAGTCTCGTTCTGACGGTACTCAGCCAGCCGCCAGCGCTACAGCCTGCAACAGCCAAGCTGGACGCAAGCAACTGGGTTCACAGCAAAACACAAGGACAGCTCATGCTTCCTTTGCCCTGGTCAGAACTGAGATGTAGCCCAAGAAATACAAGCATTTATACCTAGTGGCTCAATGGCAGCTTAAGAAGTTCTTTGTATGTTAGAAGGTGTCCAAAAGTTTCTTCTTCACACTTTTCTCCACCCTGATACTTYCCTGTCAGAAAAGGAAAACAGTGACTATGCTGCAGCTGAAACACCTCAGACCCTCAGACCCGTCTCCTTTACTTCAGCCGGTGATGCACCAYGTCCAGCGTGATGGTACACCTCTCAAACCCAGTGGGGTGCAGCTGTGAGCCCAGGTTATGCCCTAGACCCACAAGGTAAAATACACAGGGAGTTTATGACATTATCCCCTACACTTTCAGAMATGTGTCTCTTTAAGAGGTGCCTCCTTTTCTTCTGAAAAAGCTGTCGGGCTGACGGTGTCATACAGGGCATGGAACAGCACATCTCAACAGCTGTGCA
Source organism: Oceanodroma leucorhoa (assembly GCA_030449065.1). Taxonomy (NCBI): domain Eukaryota; kingdom Metazoa; phylum Chordata; class Aves; order Procellariiformes; genus Oceanodroma; species Oceanodroma leucorhoa. The sequence goes on along the minus strand of JASVER010000169.1, from coordinate 809,491 downwards.
GTGATTCACAACTGGCTATGGGTATCCTCATGCCAAGAGGCTTTCACCTTATTCCCACCCCTCTGCCACCACTCAGGGCATGGTCTGTATATATGCAGACCTGCTCYGAGTACACAACAGTCACTGCAGAACTATGTCTGAAAAAACTCATTCCTCTGTCTGACAGCCACAACTGCAAGGTATAAAGAAGATGCATGTCCTCCACACACCTATTCCCTTCATCTCATCTCTAGGACTTTTCTTAGTAGACTGAATAGGTCCATTTTCCTGACAGCCTCTCTTTCCTGAAACAGAAAGGAAGATACACAGTGCTCCAAACCACACAAAGAACCGTCTCTATGCCCAAACATTAAAGTATTTACACATACAAGCACTAAAAGCTTCTTCATAACTTCTCCACTCCAGAAGGTGAAGGTTGGAACCATGACTTAGCTTAAAAGCAGCTAAACATTTYGTCCCAAGGGCACTGCAACTCCAGAGCCCCTCCCCAGCATTGCAGAGACATCAGTCCACAGATCCTGGACTTACTGGCACTTACTGCCCCTGTGCTGCAGACAAGAGGCTCGGATCACTCAGCAAATGAAGATCTCAGAACACAATTTAAAAGCTAAATATAGTATCAGGATGATGCTTGACAGTGTTCCTTTAATAAAACAGTTATGTTATTTGCCCAAAGATTTATACCTTTCAAATGAGAATTTGATACCCGATGATAGGTCTTTTTCAAGTACCTATGTTTTCCAATCCTACAATTGTCATTTTACCTATATAAAATCCCAAAGACTGTATTAACTTGAATTACACTGAGAACCTTTGATTATCCATGCTTAAGTTCAGGAACCTGAGGCACAAAAGCCAGTGATATTGCCCTCCCAGCATCCTTGTGGAGTCAGCAGTGCTCAGTAATTCAGCTACTCAAAACGAGACAGAAGAATCCACTCCTGTGACTTGCTGAAGGACACAGAGCAGAGCTAAGGGCTCACTCTGAGTTTCCCAGCAGCCAACCCACAACACACCACAAAGCATGTTGTAATTCAGCTGCTCAAAGCAAGAGGGGTCAGTGTCACCGGCTTGGCGAAAGGAAAGTAGAGCTCTTCCACCTCTCTSTGATAACTTCCTTCAATGGCTTTATTCTCTGCTTCTGGTGATCTGACCCCACTTCCATTTGTGAGGGCAGAAGGTACGACCATAGGGCCATCATTCAAGGTGACATTTGCAAGTCTTCAATTTGACCTTTCCTCTCYGCTGTATGGCCCTGTGTCCCCAAAATGCCCACTGTCTCTAATGGGAAACCAATCAGACACACACACAAAAGTAAGTTCCCCATCTCCTACCCAAGCTCAGCTGACATCAGTAGCTGCTTTGCTTCCAAATACCTGCTAGCCTTATGCCAAGAGAACCCTTTGCCCTGCAACAGCACATTTGATGCCTTGTGCTGATGCATTATACTTTATGACATGAATTTAAAAGCGCCCCACGGTTATCAGCTATAAAAGCAGCTAATATGACAGTGGAGGTTTATGCAAGCATTGCTCCAAGCCATGAGACTGGCAGCTCATCAATAGGGAAGGGACACTAGRCACTGAAATGCTTCAGATCAAACAACACATCCCTAAAGAGGATGCTAAAAATAGAAAAGCAAACCTGCTCTCTCCAAAATGTACAGCTCCCTTGGTGCTACTGAACATGCCCTGTTCCCAAAGCCAGCATAAGAAATAGGTATCTGCACCGAAGTCAAATATGAAAGGGGGGTGTGTCTCTCTCCTGCTTTCTTAACAGTCACTCAGCAGGATGATTTGAAGTTCTCAAAAAAGAAGGTGGCCTGGACCAAAAACACCCCTTCCAGAGACTCCCAAGCTCCTTCTGGGGGCCTAATGGGGACCTATGCTCCAAATGCCGGTGCTACTAAGCTTCAGCAGCACTGSTAAGTTACCCAGAGAGGGGAGTTGAGAGCACCAAAAAGCAGGAGGGGTGTTTCTCAGGGTCTTGCCAGCAATTCCCTCCCTACTACAGGATGTAAATGCAAGTGGAATGAAGAACGAAARCTCAGCTTTGATCTGGACTTACTCAGCTCAGTGCCAAAAGTACGGATCAAGTATGTATGAAAACCTCAACAAACCTTTTCCATGTGTTCTTCACTGCTGATCTTCTCTTMTTCCAAATTTTTTTTCTTGTCTCCTTTCCCAGGGCTCCCTATGGAGAGCTGCTCAGTAGCACAGGAARCTGAAACAGAGATGTGCAGATATCTGAGGACTTTGCAGTTCTATTTTTTTTTGTGTGTGTGTGTGTGAGCTCACCTGATTTCTAGCAGCTATTCCTTTTACACTGAAGCACTAGTCTAGGAGCACAGGCTCACACTATCAAGTGACTGAGTTGACACTTGTCAGCTGAGACGTAATTGCTCGCCACATACACAAAGCTTCCTGCCATTGCAAAGAAAACGCACCAGGCTGGGGCGACTGATGCAAAGGCATTTTGCTTGGTATCTTGAATTTGCACAGTGARTGACTGCCTCATCTGACGAGCATGGACCTGGCTCCTCAGAAGTGCAAGAGCATTTGTCTGCCACAGTGGGACTGTGCTTGGCTGGCAGGCGGCTCTTCATTCCCTTTTTTGCTTTGCCCAGCAGCTCGCTCCCAGGGTATTRGCCCCAATTTCAGCCATAGCTCAAGTAGGTTCAAGTCAAGGACCGGTAGGTTCAGATCAGATTGTTTCCAATTGAGATTATTTTTTGCATTTTTAATAAAGTATGGTCACAGAGCGTGCATATGGTACTTTACTACTCTGAAAATGGACCATGSACTTGTTACATATTTTAAAATGTGGGACACAAATTAGCAGAAATGACATTCACGTGGCATCTCAACTCTCACCTTCTCTGTCTGGAGACACGTTGCTCACAACACAGGAGTTACTGGCTTTCCTCCCAGCTCCTAACACGCATTCGCTGGCACAAGCAAAAGTCTTGCTAGACCAGCAGTGTAGGTCTGAAGAAGCTTGTGCCCATGGCAGGACAGCAATAAAATTTAGGATGGTGTTTATGTTCTGGCGCTATCATCTTCACTTTAGCAATCATTACATTTCCTTCACCCACAAATACAGGTAGCTTTCAGGACTAGCTTTCATGGCCCCAGGGTCACTATACGTCAGCAAACAAACAGACCTAAATTTAAGTTGGAGGACTTCAATTTAAATAATCAAAGTACAAACAGCCCAGAAAAAGTGAAAAAAATTGCTAGTTTGGACCCAAAATAAAGTCATTACAGTAGTAACACAACAATCCACATTGATGCAACCTGCCAGGAAGGGCCCAGAGGCTCTGGGAGGCCAGTCCACTTCTCAAGCAAGTCACCACTGCTGGCAGGTGGGAGATAATCCAAAACCCAAAAGGTTCCCTTTCCTGGAAGAATTACATACCTCTTTTCTGAAACCACTCAACACAAACCCTCTCTATGTAATGGAGAAAAATTTACACAGATTTTGACTTAAGAGGTGCTGATACCAGAGGCAGCCACCTGAATTGCAGCAGGCACGTTTAGAGCCGGAGCAACGATGCCGTTACTGCCAGGACGACGGCGTGCTGCTCCTGCCCATGTCTGGGACAGCCACGTGGCAGGCGTCAGGAACACCTCACACGCTGCCGGAGCACAGACCTGGGGAAGCCGAGCAACACCTCCAATGCCACAAAAACTGACCTCCAGGGAACAGCTGACATACAGGTTACCACTGAAGTGTACTGCAGGGGTCTGACTTCAGCTTGTCTGGCTGTTCCKAAACTCAGTTGATTTCAAGAAATTGCAGCAGCATGGATTTCAAAGTGCACTTGCTGAAGTACCTAACGTGGTAGGTCCCCCAYTGCTACAGTCATTTGGCCTTAACCCTGCCATATGGGACATGTCTCCATAAACCCCCTGTAGATGAGAGAGAACAATTAATGAGTATAAAACTTTGTGTTATTTTTCAGTTGAAAAAGAAGTCTGGGAATTTGGAAGGCTGTTTTTTTAAAAGCTGCCTAGTATGTCAGGGAAAAAAAGAAGAAAAGAAAAAGAGAATCAGCCTTTTGCATGTGATTCATGTCTAAAAACACCCACGCAGCTCATCACACTGACCTCAAAAGACAGAAGTGCTGCAGCAAGACACTTCCAGAGAGGGAATCCACGGGCACTAAACCACAGTGAACAAAGAGCCCAGAGCTAATCTGCTGAGCAAATGTTAATACAATTAGTGCTGATCCCTGAGACTCATAGTTTTCAAGTTATACTGATTTTTTTGAAGGACAGAAACTTGTCACCACCTTCAGCAAATCTGAGCTTGGAGAAAAAAAACTGAGAAAAACCTAATGAATCAAGGAACCATTTTTTTTCTCTCTGTGTAAGCAAGCAGCAACTGGGTGTGGCCAGAACGGCAGAGATGATGCTGAGTGTTGCTTTCATCAGGCTGTTCCAGAAACACTCTTCTCCCAGCTCTCAAAAAGYGGGGTTGCCCATGACTGCTTGCTGTGCTGTCTCAATCTGTCATATATCAAGCTGATCTAGATTTACTGAGAACAGAAGGTCTGAAGGGCCTGTCATTGCCCTGTGCTCATGCTCTGGATGCCTGCACAGTAAAACTGTGCTCCTGAAGAATTTCATGTGCCCCAATTGTAGCTCAGCCCAGCCCAGGCAGGAGGTGGCTCATGGCTCCCTAGAAGTGAAGAGGCTGCACATTAGGGTATGACCTAGAACAATAGGCCAGCCACTGTCTCGTCTCTCCAATCCTCATTGAATCCAAGCAAAGAAAAATCCCCTCTTTCTTCATCCCAATTAGAAAGGTAAAGAAGAAACCTACTGCTTGGATATGTACAGATGAATCTGCATGAATAATTATGAAATGATCATCTGTGATTTAGAGAGTGATCAGATCCCAGAGGTTTTCAACCTCTTTTCCCACTGCTTCATGTGTTCTCCAGCCAGTTTCTGACTTCTCCATAAATTTTTGGACTCCTTGTGAGGTGAACCTGTCCGTGGAGATAGAATCACTGGAGAGTTTGCACAGAGACCCTCGTTTGCTCAGTACACATCCGAGTTGGTAAATTGTAGCCCTCGGTGTCCAACCCAGCCAATTCTTGCTAAGAAACAAGGTTTAGGCTGCAGCTATCATCTGTTGTGTGAGCACCATAACCAGTGGCATTGAACACATCTGTCCAGAAATGATSAACAAGCTGAAATACACTGTTCAGCTATGAAATCCACGGCAAGAATACCCAAGTGTCAGCCATAGCTTCAGCCCTTTGAAGATGGGGGAAGCCTCTATATCCTCAGGCTACCAGAGTCACAAGATATTCATAACTAAAAAGAAAAATCCCTACTATGGCAGCCTGAGCATTGAGCCCCAAAGCCCAGACCCCTCTGAAAAGTGCACTTCTTGGGTTATTTTGGAATGAGACGACCTGCACATCAGAATAACTAGTTCTTACAACTCATTCATACCTTATCTGCATCCAGGATAATTTTTCACATTTTTAACATTGTTAAACATTGTTCTGGGAAATTCCTGGCCTAATACTGATTGTGGTTCAAAAATCATGTGTGCCTGAAGGTAAAACATCTTGTGAAAATACGGAACAATATCAGCATGCGAAACTGACAACATTTTATTCCAAAAGATGAACGAAAAACAGTTAGCAATACTCTAAGATATCAGTTTAAGCATTTTGTAAGAATCCATCTTTTACTTTCCAAATATAAACTATTTTTAGAGTTAAAAAAATGTTTGTATAGAATAAAAATCATGAGTACATAAAATTCTAAGTTTGAGAGAGCATCATAATGAGTCACATGACTGTCCACCAGTCCTAGTATGTCACTTCTAACAGGAGCTGAAAGCAAAYGGAAGGAAGGTAAGAGCAAGGCAAGACCGTGAGATACTAATACTCTCTAATACGTTAAAATCYTTTCAGCTCCTGTGACTCTGAGGCAAATGCGATTCCTCTGTCTTCAGCAGCCCTAGTAGGAGTGTCTTTTCATTATTTGACCATTTTCCCCTTGATCCCATGTAAATCTTTGCCATCCGTGATGTCTCTTTGCAGGAAGACCTATAGTTCAGCTACTGGCTGAGTGAAGAATCACAGCCTTTTGCTTGCTTCCAGACTGCTCCTATCAGTTTTATTTGATGCCTCCAGATGCTTGTAGTGGAAGAGAGGTCAACTGTCAGTGCCCAATGACTCTCTCTATTCTGCTCATATGTATACATGCTGAGGGGATATAGATGAAATATTGGCATAGATATTGGATAGTATAACAGAATAGATATTGGAATTCAGTATAATAATTTAACAATATAACRTGTTTTGATATACTGATAGGTTGCCCCCCCCCAAGTTGTCACAAGGCAAGAAATTTCAAAGGCTTCATTTTCAACATTTTTGCATGAAAAACAATTTAAAAATAGCAGAATTTCCTTTGATACAAAAAATCTGGCTCTTGCTAAGCAGTGCTGTTGAACAAGCACATTCTGTGGTGCTTTTCCTCTATTGTTTCTTTCCAGAGACAAGCTCCATGCTGTCCCCTTTCCAGGTGACATCTGTTACCAGTGAGAGAATGTGACAGACAGTTTAGAAGTTTCCTTTTTCACCTACTCAAGAAAGGAGAGTTCTGAAGCTTGCAGCGGTGAAGTGATTTCTTGCTATTTTCTCTTTTTGTGCTTAGCTGCAGGTTTCCACCTCCGGTCTGCAACACCCCAAGGAAAACACATATTACCTGTAAGCTGTCAAGACAAGGTAACTCACCAAAGGAAGTCATAATCAGGAGGCTTAAATTAGCTGTACAGGGGGTGCATCKTCACTGGAAAATGCTTAGATGTTGCATACTGATCGAAATTGAAAACAGAGAGGGCAGCCCTGGATGCGGTGGTTGGCAGAGAAATGATAGAAGCTGTATTTCTTCTTCTTCCTCCTAAGTCCTGACATATTGCTTCTCTTCTCTTTTAATTCTTGCACGCTGTTGGTCTCTATCCATTTTAACCAGAGCAGTGCAAAGGCTTTCCTCTCATAGATGCTTTGCATTGTTTCTTTTGGGTTTTTGGGTTTTTGGTTGCTTTKGTTTTTTCTTCTTTCTTCTCCTCTCCTCATTTGCCCCTTTTCCTTTTCTCCAAAGGGCTTTCTTGCATGGAAAATGGCAGCCACCTGCTTCTGTTGTGAGGCTACTCACAAATGCAAACAGCCACTTTACTGAACACAACTGCCTTTGGGCAGAAGCAGGCCCAGCTGGGACTAAGATCTACAAGTGGACAATTAGCAGCCAAGTAGTGGACTAAAGCTGGTTATTTTTATGCTGCCCTGAGGAGGTAGGTCAGGCAAGGCAAAACATTAGTATAACCAGCAAACTGTAAGCATCTGAAGCTTCTGCAGCCCCTGAAATGCCTGCGTGCTACATTTATGCACAGCAGCGGGTAGCAGGAAGGCATTTTTCTCATCATAATGTTTGTAGCAAGAAAGCTATTGAAAGAAAAGCATGAAGCACCCTTGATTATTATTTTTCATGTCTCAGTTTTAAAAGCCAAATTTGTATTTTTTTCTTTGCTCACCATGTTATCRTTTTTCAGTGCCGGCTGCCAGCACCACTGGTCACTGGTGGTGCCGGAACGGCATTTTCCACYTGTGCGTGCATGAGGTGAGATGGTGACCCTCTGTGCTAAACCCRTATCTCTACAACCAGCCCAGAGACACAGGGCAGACTCCAAGTGACCCGTCTCTCCAGTCCTGCTGCCACAGGAACTGAAAAGGAGGTGGCCACCGTTTTATTACTCTTCTTTGTGCATCAGCCCCATCAACCAGCATTGCCCTTCGGCAGAGCTGGGCGGCCCTRTGAGGTGAGGATGTAGATCAGAGGTTGACGTTGCGATGGAGAAGTAGCCTTAAGCTGTGTATATGCCAGTGTGAAACTGCAAAACCTGCTGGAATGACTTCCCTCATCACAGTCATCTGGCTGGACTTTGCTTCTTTCCAATTTTCAGGTGTGTTTTATTGCAGGAAGTGGGACATTAGAGACACAACTGGAACCTGCTTGTCTGAATCCTCCACATACTGTTACAACTGCTCTTCAAGCCACAGTGACACCCCATGTAGTGCCAACCTGGCAGCTGAGTTCCCAGAATAGATRCACATGATTTTTTTTTAAATCTGTTGTGATGTCAGAAAACTTCCCTTTTTAGCTTTTGCCTCATCTATCAGCTATAACTTGCTCATGGTTGCTGAGCCATAAATAGAGGCTAGCAATTAATGTAGTCTAAGATTCGTAAAATCATTTGAAGAAGTTAAAGATCATTAAGAGGGAGCCAGAATCTCCTACACGGCTTTATTGCCTTAACCTCCTGGCATGATGAGAGGCATGAAAATGTGATGGAAATACACAATACTTCATTGTAATGCAGGGAAGCTCTTCCAACATATTTTATATCCATCATCAYGAAAGACTTAAGGCACCAAGAAGATAAATGTTTTTGTTTGGCCTAAAAAAGTCAAAGGCTGAGAAGGRGGGGACAGACAGAAGGACTTGTACTCCACTTCCAGAGCACGATTCGTCTCTCCTTGCAGTGACTGGAAGGAATTATCTCCCARAAGTGGACTATAAATGCAGCTATAAGTGAAAGCTTCATATGGAGACATCTGAACCATACATATCAGAAGTGAAATGAGGAATTAAGAGTCTGCCTGCCTGTGGGTGCCTACAGCTCCACCAGTGAAACTCCCCAGCAGCCGAGGTCCTCAGCACGAGCTGAAAGCTGCTGGGCACCCAGCAGAGTGAATCCAGACTGCACCCCCCTCAATCCTAAAACCCTCTGGACCTTCTGAGGTTGTGCCAAYTGGCAGGGCGCTGACATTAGTGTTCCCAGACAGACCAAAACCCACCTCACTTCTAAACAGCTATTCAGTCAAAGCATTGAACATCTCTGCCACAACCAGTGAATCAAAAACATCACAGAGTCCAAACAGCAACATGAATCTCGCTAAGAGGTTGGTAGAGATCTTGTACATTTAAGCCAGAAGCATTTACTGTTCTTTCTTCYTAGTTATTTATCACAAAGCAATAACATGCAATGACACAACACCTGCAGATACGCTCACGTGCATCCACTTCTTAAGGAGCTTGTGAGTGCACCCAGGGATCCCCTATTGCTCCGGCAGCTGATAAAARCTTGCTTTGCAGTGTCAAATCCTGTGGAGGAGGAAGGCCAAAAATTTATGGGGTGGGGGGAAGCGAAACATGACAAAAACTTCCACCCACCCTCCCCCAACCAACAGTGAAGCATCTTATCTTTTSTGTCCCCATTCACTTCCTCCTGTTTCCCCAGCTCAGAAATGGCAGCTTTGCTTAAATACTCAGAAAGAAACGACTAAATGATGAATTTTGGAAAGCAGGAAGACTGCTTCTTCATGTGTGTCTGCACGTAGAGCAGTTTGCCTTCTAAATCCCAAATTATGCGGGACAGAAGGCTTCCTCCGATTCCTTTACTAAATGCTTCTCCTTAAAGAGATGTGCAAGGACTCCCCCCATGCCCTGTCTCAGGCCCCCTTCATTGACCTCTTTACTTTTTCTGAAATTCGAGTTATGCAATTCCAGATTACCCATTACACCCGGTAACCCTGAGCCAAGTGGAGCGTTACAGAAATGTGAAAAAATTAAGCTAAGGAGCAAACCTTGACGCACCTCGTGGGAAAACTCCTGCACGCAGCAAGCACATTTCTTTAGCACGGAGTCAGAGAGCTGTGCTGCATCACAAGAAATAGCAAAGGTCAGAGTCAGATGGGGGCTGGTATCTAAGATAGGATTTTTTTTTCTTTTAAAACTCTTTTGTCAACAGCTGGTATCAGTCGTTTCCAGCTTCTTTTTGCTTTTGAGTTGGAATCTTCACCCTTTCATATCTATGGTTAAGGACAGATTTACCATCCTACCACAGTATCTTTAGCAACAAGACTATGTCTTTCACTATCTGATCATCATATCCTCATATTTCCCCCCATTTTTTAAAATTTTTTTAAATGGTTGAGATTGCCATGGTGTCTCCAACTGTTTTTCCAGCCTGTTTACCCTGAGAGCCTTTTGTAAGAGCACAAAGTCATGGACCAGCCACCTATTGCACAGTTATTTGCTTCTAGTTGTTACGATGCAATTAGCCATCAACAAAATAGTCTGACAGATAAATCAAACTACATTGCACCAATCAGCACTTTTTTTTTGGTGGGCAACCAAGTCAGCTATGGCACGATTAGCTGTATGGGGTCCTGTGCTGATCAGGAGAGTGTTCAGCCTGTAAACCAGGAAATCCCCAGATGGGATCCACATAACCATGAGAAAAAGATCTCCAGAACAAGGGGAGTGAATGGTATCCAGTGAACATTTCTGAARCTGACAGTCTTTGATCCGAAACAATTAATGAATGGGATTATAATTATTTTGAAAACACAGCCATAACCACTCCTTTCCATTACTGTAGAACAAGCAGCAAGAACACAGTCCTTCTGCCTGGAATAGTTTCTTCAACTTCAAGAGACCTGCRGTAAGCTACAGAAGATAGTGCAGAGTTTATAAAAGTACATCTCTAGGATTATTTATCTCTGTGGTAGAAGTGTAGGTCTCCACCTGGTGACATTCATGTTGTTTCAGATAGAGATTCTTGGAAGATTTCAATTTCAGATTAAAGATTTATGAACTTCATGTTAGTGACAGTATAGTAAGTTTGCAGGTGATCTGTCCAAAGGCATACAGTATTTGAGGGCAGAACTATTTTAATCCAGAAGGTTTTTTGTTTTTTGTTTTTTGTTTTTTGTTTTTTTTTTATTTTGTGTTTCTTTTTTTTTTAATACAGAAAATAGACAGAGGAGACTTGCACCTTAGAAATGCTTAGATACATACCTAGATTGGCAGTCAGGTTAAAAAACAAAGTTCAGTACATTTACTTATCTGCCATACTTTAATATTAGTTTTGCTAATTGCAGATTCAGCGCTCTTTCACTTAAATCAGTGCAGAGCCTGCGGTAAGGTCAAAGAAGGAGCATTCTTGYGCCCTGTGCAACTCCTGCTCATCCCTGGCAGGTTTTCATCTCTCTCCCAGGGAATCCCTTCAGGGATAGGGCCCGTTCACCCAAAACCCCTGCTAGTCCAGACATGACAACACCATTACACATTCTCCTGATTTGTCTCAGCAGCCCTCCAGTGCTGAGCAAGTTGACCTTAAAACTTTATGTCAAGACCTCGATGGCTTAGCATATTCAGGGCCCCTGATCAGCACCCTCTCATCAATCTATCCTAAATTAGTTTTCAGTTAATTTATAGGGTATTCATCTTCTAGGATTTTTTGCTGCCTTCAAGCTATGCTTTGCAAGAGACTGAAACACCGAGGGAGCCATGGGCTGTAAAACAAGTATATGTAAWCCTTTTCACATGGAGAGTCAGGGCTGAATTTGTGGGAAGCCAACAATTCATGGAAACATAACTCCAACTGAAAGATAGAATTAGTGAGGGCAAAAAAATAAAGGGAGAGCGAGGGGCTATGAGATTATATCATGCACTCTTCTGGGATAGTGTTAAGTCTGATTTAAGACTTCAGTTCCCAAGGCCTGCCGCTAGATGGTAATAAAAACTAAAATAATAAAGCTGACTTGGCATTAACATCTCTGCCAGCTGCAGCCGCAGGAGTTTCCCAACACTACACCACAGCCCCTCTATGCCTGTGAGCCCAGAAGAAAGYCACTTGTGCCTTCAAAGTCCAACAGACTGACATTACCTCCTGACCACAACAACCGGCAGCAGTTGGGTTCTTCAGCTGTGCTAGAAAAGGACATTGCACAGTGGTACCTGCCAGCGGGGCCGGCTGGCGTGGGCACAGGACAGAGCTAACCCACGTTACAGTCCCCTGTAGGGCCCCGGCTACACGCCACACAGGAGCTTTAGGCAAGTCTTTGCCACATTTATGCAGTTACCCACCTTCCCAGAAGCTATCCGTGCTCTACGCACTGCTCCCAACCTAGCTGGTCTTCCCGACCTGCAGTTCAGAGAGGAAAACAAGTTTTTGCTGGGCATGTCACAGAAATGACTGGGAGGGACTGCTAGGCTTTGTGTCACGTTAATCCCTTCTAGCCTGGTTGTGGCTCCGATATCCCACTCCTCCACTGCATCTTGGGTAAAGGGGAGATATGCCACCTCCACTTTCTGCTCACAAAGATCCCAATTTCTCTCAGATTGCTTGATCTGCTGAAAAGTATCCAGTAAACCAGTGCATAATTGTAGCCTTCAGCTTGCCTGGAGCAGACATCATACCAGACATCGAAGCAGGTCTGATTGGACCGTTTAATAGGGTGGCATCATTTTGGGGTCCAAGATCATCTGAGATAGCCTGGGACAGAGCCAGGCTTTCAGCAGAAAGGCTCACTGCCAAGCTTGAGGATGCCTATGGATGGCAGGATGTTCTAGCAAAACAGTCCCCACCTAAACACAGCTTTTAAAAACACTAGATACTCGTGGAAAATTACTAGATTTTGGGTACAAAAGCAGCCTCCAAACCAGTATAAGCTCAAAGCCAGCTCAGAGCTCTTCTTTCTTCATCTAGTCACCAATAAAACCAGTGCTTTAGAGACACCCAAGTGGATGCACCTGCTTTGTCACCTTGTCCCCAAGACCATCTCTTATATTTTTATCAGGTTTATTACCCTGTGGTTGGGTACCTGTTTGTAGTTTGGTCTCATCTCCTGTGGTCCAGTTCTGGTGATGGGAGTGTGGGGTTCATTGCTCTTCAGCTGTCCCCTGTAGCCCATTCCTGGGATTTTTCCTTCCTTCACATACCTTTTGATCTGACTTTAGCAGAACCACCAGACTGAGAGCTTCAGCTGCCCATTTATAAGCTTTCCTGCATRCACTAGGAGAGAACACACTTGGTCTGTGTTGTACAAGGCAGTCACACAGCTTCAGGAGCCCAGCTTCTCTTCAGATGCAAGATGACATGCATAAGGAATGGGAGAGTTTTGCTATTGCCAAATAGCAAATTCATTAAATTTCTTGTATTGAGGCAAACGCAGGGTATCATGGTCCTGGCCGCAGAGGGCTCCCAGGAGGGGACACTTGCCTTTCCTCTTAAGAAAGGTCTCCACAGAGCATCCCCCTCGGTATGGCACGTCCCCAGGCAGGGGCTCCACCTACTGCCGCTTCCACAGAGATTACCATCTCCCTCTAGCAAGACTTGAGTAGTCTGGAAGGAAAATCTTAAGTAGAACATTTAAAACACTGAAATAAATGGGACTGCTCGAAGCACCGCACTGTTTGGAAGGTGTCAGGAGCTAAATTATTCCAGAAGCACTGAACCATATGCTGTCAGGAGCAATCCTGCGTTGGCAGAGAGAGGATGGACAAAGCAGCCTGATAAATCCCTTCTTTCRATTCTAGCAGCTATAATTTCTCTGTTTATGACTTGTAATTGTGTCCTAYGTGTCAGGACACATTTTGATTCCTTTCTTGATAAAGTGCTGGGGCCAGTAAGATCATTCAATTAACTGCACAGTCCAATACCTCCCCCAGCACCAAAACCTCCCATCCCAAATCGGCCAGGATTGTCTTTCTGTACCTCTGCAAGGGCCCAAGGGGGAAGGGAGCAGAGCAGAGAGAAACATTCATTCTCCTCATTTAAAAATGTAAAACACATTCAGGACTGCGTGTAATAGTGTTGTAAATCTTATTTCCATAAAGTACCTCCAGGGCTAACTCACGAGACATTAATCATATTCCAGCTTCTCCCAGCTGTTAACTCATCTGCAGGGTTTTTAATAAAAGATTTTGTGTGCGTTTTCAAGAGGCAAAATCGCACCAATAAGGGCTGGTCTACTCAGAGCAGAGACTTCTGTGGTCTGGAACAAAGGGCACCCAAGCCCCTGCCCAGCAGGTTTCACTCCCCAGCTGAGCCCTCCCTGGCTCCAACCAGGGTTACCTCACCCTCCATCCAATGACACCCTATGGTGATGAGGTTTGGCTAAGGGATAGTCAGTAATATATTTCCAGGTCACTTCCTTCAAGTGCAATCTGATTTATTCCCAGCCAGTTCATTGGCATTGTTCAGTGGCAGAATCCTTAATTATTCCTTTAAATCTCGTTTCAAACTCCAAGCACTGCCTCCCTACTCCCTCTAGCCTTCTGGAATTATAATCTGACTTGTGGATAAACACACTGTTTCCTTCTATCCCACCCATCTGAAAGCTCTTCTTTCCAGGAAAGGCCTCATTTCATCTCCGTGTCACGTTGGGGAGGTGACAAGCTCCCAGGGGCATGGGGTCTGCTGTCTCGGGGACCGGGAAACACGATTSTCCCCGACCGGGGAATGCCACAGCACATCCAGAGAGATGGGATACACCTCTTTAAAATGCTGCACATACAAAGCTCCCTTGGCAAGACAGCAAGTGACTCCAAGCTGCAGCAGTGGGGTGACCAGGCATTGGTGTGCTGCATTACAATGTCCGTTCAAAGTCCTCCTCCACTAACACCCCCGCCCCAACCCACAGCCCCACCAGCTTCTGCTCACGTACCCCACGGGCCTCACCAAGTCCTTGTCTCTTTTTGCTCCTTGCAAAAGCAGCCTCCCAGATTGCTAGGTTTGTGCCTCCCCATTCAGCCCGTGTGTTTTTCCTTCAGGTGAGCCCGGGAGAGCAGGGGAGGGCTGGCCTTGTGTTACCAGCCAGGCAGCCGGGCTGCCCTCAGCCCCTCCTTCCTCAAGCTCCTTTTCCATACGCAAAACCACATCTGGGAGTATTGCATTGTCTAACTCCATCCCTAAATCAGCTTGCTGGCTAATCCTGTTTTAAGTGTACTCCACATTCAAGGGAAAGTCACTGTGGCTGCAGAAGCCCCTCTCTTGCTCTGCTTAATTACACAGAATAACGTTAAAACCAGCCTCAAACTACAGGAGCTCAGTTGTCAAAAGAAAGTGGCAGAGGCTTTCCAAGAGCAGTTTCCCCTCCACTGTGAAGACTATAAAAATTAAAAGCCAGGAGCCACCTGCATTCATCAAAAAGGGAGAAAGCTGAGCATCTTCCCAATATCAGGACAGGTAGTATTCCCACCTGATAACTCTATTTTTCTTTGWCTTACTTAACCACTTAAAAAAAAAACCAACCAATTTTAAAATGAAAAATGCCACTTCACACTGAAGTGTCCAAGTGTTTAGATCTGTTGTTTTCCAAGGGAAGCATTTCAACTTTTTTCTTTCCTTTTCTCAGCTGAAGTTAATCAGCAAATTCACCTCAATTCCTTAAGCTGTGTCTTTAGAAAAAGAAATCACTGGTGTTACTAAATTTAGGAAAATTTTTCTTACTTTTAGRAAAAGGTAATAGAAAGCCAAATTAAACATAGGTGGGACTGCGTTAGATTTAGACAGAGCCACACTGAGAGGAGAGACATGTCTTRGTTTTTACTGGAGAAGAAAAGGTGTAGAAGTTTAGGAGTAATTGTTGGTGGGCAAATAAAGGCTCCATATTTCAGCTTGTGCAGCTTTCCCCGTAGTTTTTCCTTAAAGACCAGCTTCAACCTCTTACTCTTACTATAAGCAGTTGTGGTGCCAGTGCCCTTAAAATTCACCCCTCCAATGGTCCCAGATGTGGAGTGGGACTAGCAGCTATTCCCAGCTTCCCTCCCAGCTGCTTTGCCAAATTGAAGGACCCCAATGGCTGGTTTAAGGCTAACAGGGGACCTCCAGCTGCTCACAAAATCCAAGCATTCCCCAGCCTTGGGTGAACTTTCAGCCAGCTGCACCACAAACAATGCAAAGGCAATCAACGCCTGGACAGGCCATAGAAACAAGAGACTGTACTTGCACATCTTGCAAAGCTGCACCCAGGCTGGCTGCTGCTGTACCGCAGAGATGGGCAACCAGCATTTGCTGGGAACGGGGACCTGGCTCTGAGCCCGCACCGAGCACACAAACCTCACCAGTAAGTCATTCAAGTGTGTGTGAGGATAAAGTAAAAAAATACCTGAGCAAATCTGAGTCAAAATGCTGATTGCTGCTGCATTTTGGCTAAGAAAGTACAGTTTGTGCTCCAAACCTTTTCTCTGTTGATATCTACAAAACTCATCTCCCCAAGCTCAGCGCTGGCACAAATACATCCCCTTGGGACTGCACCTTGTTTCTTGTTCCATAACCCTCTCCTCAGAAGAGCTTGCACTGCCTCTCACCTCCCTTCTCTTYACTTGTGCGTCTTCCTTTCTGGGAGCCTTCCTTCAGAGATGACAGTCCAATACTGTAGCTATTCCAGATATGCCACTCTCCAAAGAAATGGAAACATTTTTCTATGATTAGAAGCCTCTCTCCTACTAATCCACTGCCCACCAYGCTTCAGGCCTCACTCTTCCCTCCTGTTGCATCTCAGCTTAATCTTTAACACCATAAAACAGCATTCCAGGAATACCTCATTAAAGGCAGAAAAATTCAAGAGCATGCTGTCTAGCACTCTGACTGTATCACAGCTAAAATGTGGTCTTGCAAGTGACACAGCCAGCAAAAAAAAAAAAWAAAAAAAAATAAATCAACAACTCTGATTCCTTTTCTCGCCTTTTTTTTTGCTTTCATTCCGAAAAGATGATGTTTTTGTTCTAGTATTTCTGTAGGTTCCCCACTGCCCCACACAGCCTTATGAGAAAACAGACTCTCCACRTCATTACCAGACGACCTTATTCACACTCTGAATTTGTTTTCTGCATTTCACCTTGGAAAGTACCATTCATATCACTGCTACTACCTGTGTACTTCTTTCGAATAGTAAAAAAGCCCACACCAAGTGCTATTAAACCTATATGATACCAGCAGTTATCTTCATGTTTTCCACTGCATGGARTGTCTGTACTTCCCTTCCCCCAGCCCCCGCTGAAGAATCAACCCTCCCCCCAAAAAGTCCCAACCCATCACACATTTGGCAGCTAGCTTTAATTATTTTGGAGTCCTATGGCTGCAGCTGAAGAGAACCACCATGAGTTCCGTGAGCTGCTTAATTTGGTCATCTTGGATAATCTATTTGTTTTCTTAGTGTAATGTAGTTTAGATTGATTTTGCTATTATTTTCAGCTCCACAGGAAAGAAAATTGGTAAATAACTTTTTTTTTTTTTTTTAAATTGTGACAATCTTTAACTGTCAACAGACCATCAGACAATCAAACTGCCACCAGCAGAGATCACAGGGAAAAGACCACAAGCTCCATAGGCACTCTCAGGCCAGGCTCAGGCAGAGCTAGTACTCAGCAGACACAGCAAAAGCCAGGCAGCYCTCCCACTTCTGGCCCCACACAACCGTGGAAATCCAGTTTTCCTCTGTGAAAAGAGGCATTATGGGCCCATAAGGCTGCAGCATGTCCTTGCACCTCTGGGAGGGTGCAGGCAGCTTGCTGCATGTCTTGCATGCAGCAAGACATAGCTCTGAGCCTGACCTTCCCCTGCAGARCTCAAAACTTGCCTGGTCAAATCCTGTACCCAGGCATGCAGCAAGCTGTCTGCCAACTGCTCGGCTTGCGGATCACCTGTTGGTACCGCCTTGCATCCCCTCAGTAACACAACCCTGAGCAMTGGTGGGGAAAATTAAAACCAGTCCCAGCGCTGAGCTCCAGACCTAAGATACAGCCAAAGCCAACTTTTCTGTTCCCCAAGCCACTCCTTACTTTGCCTTTTCTTCTCTGATTTTTCTTGCTCCTCCTCTTCCTTACCACCTACCCAACATCTCAGGCAAATCTTTAGCAGCAGCTCCACATCTTCAGACCCTCGTCTTCACACTGAACCCTCCTGCTTCACCCAGCCCCTAGCCAATAATGCAACACAGCACACCCCAACGCTTACCTAAAAGCTTACATCAAAAAATGACTCTCCAAACTCCACCACCAGCCCAACCCTCCTCCTAAAGTAGCCCTCTCCTGCTGGGCTTTGCCCCTTTTAGCTCTAACTCAGTACAGCAGGCAGAGCTGACTGAACAGGGCTGGTGAACAACAGGGTGATAGGCAGCCCTGTTGTATGTGAACACCAGTTCTTCTGAGATGAGCATGCCATAAGCATGGAGGGTGGACAATCAAATACCACCTCATTTTCCCATCCAAATTTAAGATTTCAGGAAGTCAGGGAGAAGTATACCTCCTGTTTAGAAAGCATTGTTCATGTAGCAGCACGACAGGGCTTGATGCCCCTCTACAAAGTATCTGCAGGTATCATAAAACAAAGCTCCTACTGCCGCTTGCTCCCAGGATTAAAATCGTTTGGGGACTGGGACATAGTTCTCCTAGCAACAAAGATCCTTCTCCTTGCATTTCCTAATTCGTGAGATGTCAAAGCTATCTATCTTCCATCTCCTATCCTTAAGAAGCAGTTCATCCTCCATTTCACTCCAGCCAATCTGGCCATTTCATGGCTCAGAACAGCACACATCACTTACTGTTGCAATCTGCAGCACAGCTGCAACGCTCTTCATTTCCTAGAATATTATATGAAGACTTTAACCAGGCCAAATACTTTAAATAAACATTTGAAGACATGTTCCCATTCTGGGAATTCTTCAACACAAACAGATGGATTGATAGATGCAGTAGATTAGTTTGGGTACAATATGATCCAACATGATACTCAAGTGATTCAAGCAAGGGAACCACATGCAATGCACTGCTTAAAGAAAAATAATGTGATTTCTTGACAAGACCATCAAGATGTTCTGATACTAACCCTCTCCCTGCATACACTTCCATACAAATATGCCCTGCTGTCATCCATGGCCAGATGGCCACAAGTCCCTCAGTGTTYCTCTAAGTGAGCATCATAGGGCAAATTTTGTTCCCACACATCCTGGCTTGTGACTCCAAGGGAGACTGGAGTATTTCCAGCAAGGCCAGTGCAGGACTGACGGCACAACCAGCTTTGTCCAAGGAGAGATTTGGACACCAGGCAGGGAGGAGAAGCAGCAAGCATCAAGGCTTAATTTTATGTTCAGTCAGGCCTTCATATTTCCTTCTCACTCAGCTCCATATAACAGGCCACCCTTTTCCTAAATATTTATTTGAAAACAGTTCCTGCGTTTATCCTGGGAGCTGGAAAGAGAAACTGAGGTTTCTGTATCCAGCAAAGCTACCCCAGCCCAGCTCTGTCTGAAGGCAGCAKCTCTCCCTAGGCAGGCTTTTGAAGAGCTGTCATACCATGACGTCTAACATCTGGCTCATGTGCTTTGTTCTTGGATGCCAGCTTTTCACCCTTCGTACTCAGTTGCATTTCGCTGTCAGAGCGAGAAGAGCCGCTGCAGAAACTGCAGCAGTCACAGTTGCTAGAGCTGAGGGAGGTGTAACCTCYGTGCAAAGGGGAACGATTGCATGGTGGCAGCCAGGTGACCATTGAYGACTTTGGTCTGTTTCTTCCTGGCATAAGGGTCATATTCTGGCTGARGGCTGACACTGACACCTCAATTTACCTCCTTCCCAGCCATTTCACCGAGCCTTCCCCTTACTGAGTGGTTCCTGGAGTGTTTTGTGGGGAGGGGTAGGACTTGCTTCACCCAAATGCCTGCGTGGCTTTCCCCACCTGGGGCACAGTCAGCGTCCTTGCTCTTCCCTTGGTACTGCATCTTTTTTGTAGCACTTATCTCTCTTGGGAAAACGACTAGTGTACATGATGATGAGACAGTCTGATAAAGGAAAAATTACACATATTACACCAGAAAGGGAAATGAAAGGTTTTTTTCAGGCCTCTGTGTGCACTAATAGGCTTTAGTTGCCTGGAGCAGTCTCATCTGGGACCCCCACCAGTCACTCATAGGTCTAAGAGCTATACTTAAGCTCTGGCACAGTTTCTAGCTTTGTCCTCAAGTACTGGCTGAACTGCTGCGTGGGCAATACCCCATCCCTTGCCTGATGGTGACCACAGGCTCACCAGAGCGTCTTACCACTCTTAYCTTACCAAGGTGGTGAGGTTGCACCCTGGCTGGTGAGGATACTGCTGGCACTGTGGTCACCCTCTGCCCCCAGCTTGGTTCTCCTTCCCTTGGTTTTCCTTTCCTGCTAGATTTCATGGGTAGACAAGATGGGAAAGGGAGGATGGAAGATGAAAAACCTGGCACCGTGCTCCGACTGTCACTGGATAAACAGCAAAGGCTGAGCCAGGATGTGATGGTTGTTTGCAGCAGGTAAATCTAGAAATTAAAGAAATGAGTGACCTGATGGGTGGGGAATACAACRAACCACATTTTCTACTGTTCCATGCACAGCCCTTTTATTGACCTCGGAAAGGAGGGGATAAGACCACACAGCTCATGTGCTTGACTGTGAGCGTACGATTAGCTTGTGGAAAACTGCACAGCCAGGGTGCAGCTCAGCTCTGGTGAAAGCCTCTGGCAAACTCCTATTGCTTTCAATAGCATGCATGGAGAAATCCAGAAACACCAGGCGCTCTGTTGATATAACTTGATGGATTTGTCAAACACATTTTTTCAATTTTACCATGTTTTCATATGGTGCCGCATCACAAGCTTTTTCTGTATTTGATACAGATKAAATGCCTTGAATTGCTTGTAATGGAAAGTTGACCTTTTGCGTGCTGGTGCCATACCACATCATGTTGAGGCAAGGAGTTTGGAGGCAGATTGTGCCAAGGTAGGAAGAGAGCAGTTTGCCATGGTGGGACTGTACTATATGTATCAGTCTTGACGGGAAAGTGGGAGGTGAGCTGTACTGGCAGTATTGCTGGCTTTGGGAAGATGGGAGCATGTCCCTGGGATCAGCAGAGCTCCCTTGCATTGTGTTTGCAGGATGTCACAGGAGAAGTGTTCCCATCCCTTGGCAGATGGCGCAGGGCCCGTGCAAAGGGCAGAGGGAAGGAGAGGACTCCTGGGTGGTGGGGGCAGACCATGGCAAGGAGATGGCTGCCTGCACACTGTAAGGGATAAATGTGTCTTGCTTTGCCAGGCGGTGTGGCCTCAGGGTCTGAAGARAGGATAAGTGTCCCAGAAGATATGGGGAGGGAAGTGTCAGAACTTGGTAATTGTCCCATGGCGAGGGAAGGGAGAGCAGCCATGCTCTGCAAGATACAAATGCTCCTGTGAAGTCGGGTGCATGCTGGGTCGGGAGAAGATGTATTTGCATTTCCATAGGTGAGATGCTGGTCCCTTGGGTCCATTAGTTAGGGCTTCTTCATAGCCCAGCTCTGTCCCTAGCCCTCCCTGTCCCTGCTGGCGAGGGTGGCCCCACGCAGAGCAGGTCCTCAGCATAACTCAGGGTCAGATCCCTCTTGCAGGGGATTTCTTGCACTTTCTGCCTCTCCGTTTGCAGCGTGCAAGGACTCCCTGGTTACTGCTGTGTTTGATGACTTGGTTGAAGAAACTGATTTTCTTTCAGCCAATCTTCAGAAGAGTCCCTCCTGGAGCAATTTAAASTTTTTTCCCTTAAGTAAAGCTTTGGCTGACAGCAGCTGCTCCACTGTTGGTGATGACAAGTGGAGAGGAGTGTGGAGCTGAACATGAAGGAGAAGCAGAAGGAACAGTAATGGAGAGCAGCAGCATCGCAGTGGCTTGTTTGTTTTGGCATCAGCCAAACTGGAAATGGGGACATGTGGGAAGCAGGGTCAGGGAAAAGTGAACAGCAGAGAAGGTGCTGAACATCTCAGCCAAGACTTTGTACGGTTGCTCAGCACTAGCACCGTTGTGAGGTGCTAGTTGTGAGGATATTTCAAGGATATTACTGTTATTAGTCCCTGATCCTCGCAAGCCTGGCTGCAGCAGTGGAAATGGGGTGGGAGCAGGGTTTCTCCAAGACATGAGTCAGAGCCTCTGACTGCTGCCTTCAGAAGTTGGCGGTGGGTGGTGCTGGGGTCCCCCATGCCTGTGACTGAGGTCAGACCCTGACCGAGCTCCTTTACAGGCCATAACTAAGACCATCTATGTTGCATTGCATCTCTTGTACTCACAGATGTGACAAGGTTTTATAGGCTGATTGGCCATGAAATTATGGTCTCAGCCATGCCTACAGTCCACTTGGACAAAACAGTGCTCTGCCTTCTTGTCAGGGAACAAATGAGGACTCTTCTGRATGCACGTGGGGTCCATACTTACCACATAAGTAGACCCTGTGAACTACAGAGAGATATTGCCCGTGTTCACATGGACAGGAACTGTTAACTGGGGACAGGCAGTGGCACTCAGGAAGACGGAATAGCTTTGTGCTGGAGACTCCTTCCCTATCACATACGCATCCTCCTGGTTGGTCCCAGCCAGAGACCATCTGTGGTCTTGCTAATGCTCACTGGAAAGCACAAGAGGWGGAGGAGGCATGAGTGCTCCCTGGACAGCAGCGCAGGCTTTGGGGGCTGTAGGAACTCGCTYGTGCTCATTTCCAAGCCTAATTCTGGCTCTTGGACTCAGTGCAAAGAGCCTCAGACRTCAGGTACATTATCAAGTAGGTTTTAATGGTCCTCAGCAGGCARCCTTGGCCCTGCCAGGCTTCCCGCAGCACAGCTGGGAAGATCAAAGCTGTCATGCGCGAGTGCCAACCTGAGTGATGGTGACACGGGGGAACAAATATGATTAAGCAGGAGGGATAAGGCTCTGCCCAGGTCTTCCCTGACAGTGGTGGGAGTTTGGAGACCAGCTGGTGTTGATCTGATGTCCTGCCCTGGGTCGGGAAGGATGAGGAGCAGGTAGGGGAGGAACTGGTCCCCAGCCCAGTTTCACATAGTGCTATGTGGGAGTAACTCGGCTCCTGGCACTGCAGTTTTCAGCCCTTCCCCCTGCTCTGAGCATATGGGGATAGTCTCTCCTCCTCTCCCCAGACCGCCGCTCCGTAATTCAGAGAGGCACTGTGCTGCACGCTGAGCTCGGGTCTTTTCAAACCCCTCATTGGGAACCCGAGAGGGGGATGGGGAATTTCCCTGCGGTGATCCCACTTCTGATGCTGACTTTGTAACAGACGCTTATCATGAATTAATTATGCATTATTAGCATCCATTATTCATTCCTATTATGTGTACATACGTGTGTGGCGCTGCATAATAAGAGAATTATGCCAAACAATTAAATGGCCCTCCACCGAGAAACAGCCTTGAGAGGAGGGAGTGTATCACAAACAGAGGGGGTTTAGTGAGGACTGGCATCAGACTGGGTGGGGGAAGGAGGCAAACAGACCRTGCAGGAGGGAAGCCAGGGCAGAAGGCAAGAAACTGGAAGAGATGTATGAAATACAGCTGGTTGAACAGACTATTTTTAATGCGAGTGGCTGAACCTAAAGCAATCAGAGGAAATTTGGGTCAACCATTTTGGCGAAACAAAATAAAACCTTAAAGATCATTAAAGTCAAGCCTAAGTGGATCCTTCARCAGGAAGAGAAAAATTTCCTTTATTGTCTAGTCTGGTTTTTAATATTCGGCTGAACAAAATTTGCATCCATTTTGAAATTTTAAAAAAGGCCATTTCAAAACATTTCAGTTTGATGTCAAACCAAAAATGTTTCAACATGCCCTGCATGGTTTTGGCTGAAACTGTTTGTGGAATTTGACCCAAATTCCACAAAGGTTTGAGGTTGCGTCTACCTCAAAAAGAAAATTTTTCAGCAATGTGGCATATTTGTTTTGATTATTCATGGCATGGTGGCAAGGGGAGGGGAAGGAATCACCCACTGCTCAGAGGAGAAAATCAGATCAACCAGCTCAGAGATGCAGTTTGTGTGTGACACAACAGAGCTGCAGCAAAGCTGGAGAGGGGGAGCTCAGGTTTTCAGAATCCATCTCAATTGATGAAGGTAATTACAAGTGCCACATTCCCAATTTCTTCTTCTGGGAATTCTCTTCTTTAATACATTCATTCTAACAAATTGATCACAGCCTCTCTGGTACTCAGCACATATCAAAGCCATTTTTAAGATTGAAGAGAACACTTTGGGTGAAGAATAGGAACCAGTGCCAGACTTTGTAGAGATCTAAACCTACTTCAGCTGTAATACAATTGAATTAACTTGCTCTGTTCACATGCCCACTACTTAATATGTTCATGGATGCCTGCTTCTGAGCTTTGGTCAGTGCTGAAACCAGGGTCCGAAAATCTCAGGAGAGGCAAGGACCAGTGGGACTTGCCCATGGCATTCCCTGTAGGCTGCACCAGAGCTGGAGAACCCTGATAAGCTCAGATGAGTAACACACTGCAGTCACCTACCCAACGCAGCTTGGAGACATCTTGTCTCTGTGCTGTTTTGGGCTGACTGCAATAGGCTGAGCCCAACAGGACAGGTACATTCATGTAAACCTTCTGGAGGGGTTTGGGTAGATGACTGCTTGGTTGGGTCTAGACTCTTGGTCCTTTCCAGTTCTTTTTTCTATATTCTCAGTGAAGTGTTTGTACCAGCGTAATTCTAGTGTAATAACTAGACAAAGAGTAACTTTTTCACAGAAGCATTCAACATGCTGAAGACCTTGTTTTCTAAACTAATATAATTAAACCAGCTCCAAAAAGAAAATCAACAACTGCCTAGGTGAGCTTTAAACTGAGGCTTTTAAGTGCATTTCATTAGACCTATGCAAATGCTGTGAGGATGCCCTAATTTCCTATTGCAATTTAGTCTGAGCCCATGAGGAAAACATTACAATCAACTCCCCTGCCTCCAAAATAAACACTTTTTAACCCAAACTGAGAGCACCCAGACTGGCATTGTTCACTTGAATCAGCTACCAGTTCAGGTAACTGGTGCAGGCAGAACCTGAGCTATGTGGAGATGGTTTGCTCTCCACACAGGGAGCAAAGACCCATTCAGCTATTTCATCTGGCCCATGTTCTTGCAACAGTCCGGGTTGTCAGCTGTTTTCAGGAAACAGAAATACAGGGAAAGGGCTTATTCTGGACTGTTTCCCTGGCGTCCAGTTTAAACAGCACTCAATCTAACATGGGGTTCCCCTTCTGCTCTGTAAGTAAAGCTGGGGGTGAGAAAATGGTTTGCTGTCCTCAAGGAGGCTGGGAAAGAGCAGATGAGGGTTGCATTAAGAGTAACACATCTCAAGGGGAGAGAGGTCCAAGGCTCAGAATTGCACATTTGTCTGCTGCAACTACAGCTGGGTTTTGTTATAGCCAGGTCCTGTGGGAAGTTACAAGTCACTTTTCCCCAAGATGCAGGAGCTTTTTTGCAGCTGCTGAAATTGCAGCTGAGTGATGAGGGCTGAATCAGAAATCCCCACCCTCCCCTTTCTGTTCCTCATGCTCTCCCAAACCTGAATCTCTCGCATACCCTTTCAACCCAGGAGAGGCTTCATATGCACAGAAAAGTTGCATCAGTTTTACATAACATGGAGTTGAAGCCAAGACAGACACCTGCACAAACCCTCTTTTTGGCACCCCTTGTGCAAGCTTCCAGTGCCAAAAGCATCTCCTCCTGCTCCTCAGCAACAGCATTGCTAGTCTCAGGGCTTCATAGCCAGCCCCAAGAAAGGGGACGGCGGCTCCGTACCTCTCCTTTGCACTCCTACCTCCCTTGGTCAGCAAGACTCAGGCATCAACTGGCCCCATTTCCTTTCAGACTCAGGAGAAAGGTGCCAGGAGCATCGCCAGTGTCCTCTGCTGGGTGGCTGAAGCAGCGCTGCTGGCCTTGCAAGGGGCTGTGCAACCTCCCATCATGGCCATGACTGTGACGCTGGAGAGGGATGTGGAGAGCAAGGCACAAAGCCAACCACTGGCCCCACACGCCTTTGGCTGGCAGGAGCTCGGCACCGCGGGAAGCTGCAGGCAGAGCAGGGGCACGGGGAGCGAAGTGCATGGAGCAGCCAACCGTGGCTTTTCAGCAAGATGCTTCTTGGGGCATCCCACTGAGAGATCAGGCATTTGTGGGAACAGCAGCAGCATTTTGCAAGCCTTGGATTGCAGAAATGAGCTGCTGGCAGACTGCTCGTGCCCAAAGGGACTTTGCAAAGAGCTGGGTGGGTGGCTGACAGCCTGGGAAAGGAGCCATTCAAAAGCAGAGGGAAATAATTTTTCCAGTTCAGGTGTGGTTTTGATGTTTCATATGCATTTTTTCTGCCTAAATGAGGATGAAAATTTCAAATGGAAAAATAAGATCTAAAATGAACCAAATAAGCACATTTGAGCTGCTGAAACATTGTCCTGGTATTTTTTGTGTTTCATTTCCCTGTTGATCATTTAAATACCATGTATTTTGACCTATGAGTGGATATAAATTTATGGAAAAAAGATTGATCTTTTTGTTTAGAGCATGTTTATATAGGGKTTTTTTGATTTTTTTTTTAAATGCRTAATTTATTGAGACCTTTCCTGTCCCACATCTACTTTTGGCTTTACAGAATGGTTCTTTGATTACTGAAAAAGAAAAGAATTCGCCAAGACACTCACAACCCCTCTTTGGCTTCCTGCAAGGTCTATGTAAGGTGAGGCCATTCATATACCCAAGGGACCCTATATCTAGACTCCCAGAGGAAATGAAAAAGTCACAGGCTTGTGACCTGAGGCTTATGCCTGATTAGTTCAAAAGCRCTTGGTGAGCTAAGGCTAAATTTCAGCTTCATAATAAAAAGTGAAGGAGGGGAGACATCTTTTGCTCTGTGGGTTTTACCCAGTGGCAGGGATCAAAGGTAAAAAGAAAGCCATGAGTGGCTTTCTTTGCTATAAACAAAGATCCCAAATCCAGGAAAGCCTGGATTTGGCTTATAATAGCARAGGAGAAAGCTGGTGGAAGACCAGATAGCACATTTGCTACAGGGAACTGGTCTACTTTTGCCTTATTGCCCACCTGAATCTCCACAAGAAGCATTAGGACAGCAACAGGAAACCATGAAACAAATCCAAMACATGCTAGGTGTTGCACGAATGTGAAGGAGAGAGACTGCCTTGCTCTGAAAGGCTTGCAGCTGCACTTCACCCACTCTGCAGGAGCCACTGCTGTGCTGGGGACAGCTGGRGACTACCGTCTTGGGGACAGCGCTTCGCCCTGGCCCAACCCCAACACGGTGGCAGTCATCTCCCACTCCTGATGGGGATAGCAGGGGCAGGGCAGGCACCATGAGCTGTGCCAGAGCAGTGTTTGGGGAGAAAAGGCCTTTTCTGCTTTGCAGGGCAGTGCCCAGCCTTAGCACTAGGTGCCTCCAGCAAGCTGGGGGACTAAGAGCTTTTTGCTGTGTATTTATGGAGATGCTATATGGCCATTGCTCTGGTGCCTTTCCTCGCTATTGCCATCATGCAGCCTCTCAGCCCTCTTCTTATACTCCCTCCTCTGTGTCCTTGCCACTGCCCTGCTGCCAGGACCCCCCCGCCCACCAGCACCCCTTCCCTCCCCAGCCCTGGGTGACGGGGCTTGGCTGATTGGGGAAGAACGCTTTTCAGAGAAACTCCATGAGAGATGGACGGCTCACGCCTCCAGTGAGGGCGAGCACGTAGGATGCCCAGTTGTTCCGTTTCCCCTCCAGCCTTGCTGTACTTTTCTTTTTTGGCTGGGGTGGGGAGTCAGGGGGAATTTCATTTTGCTGCTATAAACACATGCAGGTTCATCTGCAATGAGAACATTGCTGTGGTCATTAAAAGCAAACAGAGSACGCTGACTCCCAGCATCAACACCACCGCAGAGGGACAAGGTGACAGCCAGCAGCCCTCCAGGGAGTCCATGACTTTTCTGAGGTGGGGACAACTGGCCTATTTGACTGAGATGAAGACACTTTCCAGACCAGACTCCAGATAAGGAGCCCAGCCATCCTGTGGAGAATGAAGGAAAGACCAAACCTCTATCCCCAAGACATAAATAATCAGTGCAAGATCTTCAGCTGGAATAAAAGCACCTTATTCCCTTGGCTTCCCATCACCACTGCTGTTTTTCACAAGACAAAGCCACACTGACCTGGTCTAGTGATGGTGGCAGCCCTATGTTGAGGTTCGCCTGGATGGCCCCCACCCACCAGTGCCTAAGGCATGGAAATTTGGGGGCCACCTGAAGGGGACTTCTCACCAGACCCCAGCAAGACTGRCCAGGCGTCCTCAGCATTGCTAACAGCAGAGAGACAGAGGGTTCCCCCAAGCTGGGCAAACCCTGGAGCTGGTGGGCTCCTCTGCACCCCCAGCTTGGCTCGCAGCCTCGTAGCAGWAGATATGTTATGTCTGAGATACAGCAAGATTGAATTGTGGTGTGGTAAGGCCCCAGATTAACAATGTGTTAGCAAAAAAGCACCAGCACCGTGCAAGATCAAGCAAGAAAGGTCAAATCTATTACATCAACTTCTATTTTGGCTGAAAATGTATTCGCTTTTAGCATTAAAAAAAGTTTCTCCTGGGGTTAGTATTTTTGTGGCATTTATGGGAAAAGCAGACCACCACTGTCTTGCTTTTCAGGAATATTTTTGGATTTGTTAGGGCTCCTGAGGTGTCCAAAGCTAAAAATATTATTTGGGTTTTGGTTGTTACGGCTGCCAAAAATAAATCAAAACCAAATCCCCAAACAGAATCTCATTAGGAGTTGTTTAAAGGTCAACTTAAAGAGTCCTTACAAGATGGATTATTAAGTTTGTGTTAGGGCAGCCTGGCCTGGAGCTTGGCACGGGTTTTGAGAGGTGCAAGTCCCTTTCCTCTCTGCAGGCATGCTCCCTTGCCCTGGTGCCCACCGGAGCCGAGAGCTATCCGTCACTGGGCTAGGGCAGCAGTGATAGCAAATAACAAAATAACTAAGCCAGAAATCTCGGTGCCCCACAGGGCCTGAAGCTGCTGATCCCCCAGGGCACGTGTCAGGATCGGCATTCGGGAATGAGATGAGCACATGGAGAGGAAGCTGGGGGTAGGGAGGGAAGAGACGCAATGGTGCAGATGAGCCACAGAAGCCATGGTGGGACATTGCAAGTTCACCTGAACAATCTGGTATATGCAGAGAAACTCATTATGATGAATTCCAAGTCCTGAATTTACATCTTTGAAACCATCATCGTAAGGGAAAAGGTTAGACTATTTTTTGTTTGTTTGTTCATTTTCTGAAGTGGCAGCTCAGATTAGAGCTGACACCAGAAGGATAAACACTGAATCTGGGGCTAAATATTTCATTTCCACAGATGCTGACATCAAGCTGGTTACAAAGAAACTCTTTTGCATTGTTTTTTTTTGGTTTTGTGTTGTTTGCAGGCTTTCACTTAATTTWTTTTTTTTTTTACACAGCCTTGTGCTAAATTTTGGGGTGGACAAGGGAAAAGATAACTGGGCTCAAAAAATCAACTTGGAACTGGAACAAGGCAAGTTACAAAAAAAAAAGGCTGAAGAAGTAAAAGCACGTTGCCTCTGCCTTTCTTAAAATTTTCATGTGCTCAGCTGATCTGCCTCATGCAAAGATCAAGGAGGGCTTTGCTCTAATTCGTGGCAAAGAAGAGATTTTTCTCGAGTATCACCAGAGATGGGGTTCAAATTTAGGCAGAAGGGACTGCAGCCAGGGTCATGGTAGGTCTTTCAGCTTCTGTTCCCTGTGCCGTGACAGGCGTCACTGACATCAGGGAGCCCATGTGGGACATGCTTGGCTTTAACAATCCCAAAGACGTGCTCTTCTGTGGCAGTGCGCCTCAGACACACAGGTAACGTATTGCTTCTGGTACAATCAGCAAAGGGCAGCTAAAGAAAGAAACACTGCTGAGGAGCCACAGCTTCCCTTTGTTGTATTTCAGAGAATCACCATAAAACTTCACAAGGGAAATTATGTTTATGCTTCAATGCAGTGAGCAAAAGCATCCCATTTCCCTCCTCTGCCATTCAGGCTACATTCAGCTCTCCCTAACACCGGTATCTTTGGAATACATCCACTGAACTTATTCAGTGGCATCTGGGAGCAGAACATGGAACCTTATTTATTTATTAAGGCTATATGGGTTTGAGATTTGTTGTTGCAGGAGGAAACGTCCTCACATTTTTTATGCTCAGTTGCAGAGGATTCAGTGCTACATCCAGAGGAACAGAGCCAATTAGCAGAGACAGGGCTGCAGCCRTCTGCGCACTGCAATCCTCCCTTGCCGCTGCTGAGAGCGCCAGCTTCCCAGGAAGACCAGGGTCTTTCCTGGCTGAGAAGCCTTTGACGTCGGCGCTGATGCTGAGGCAAGGGAGACACGGATGGATTAAAATAGCACAGCTATTATCAGCTCCACTCAAAATTCTATTTCAATTTAAATTCATTTGTCAGGAGAACAAGAAAACTGACTTTTTCCTTGAGCGGCTGTTCTCCCTCCTGGCTCCAGAAGCATCTCAGTGCCAGGAACAGCAGAGTCCAAGGCCTCATGACAGAGGCACCATTTGGATCCCAGGGAAGCTCCCAAATTTCTTCCAAACACAACCAAGTACTGGTGGGTCAAATTGCATGTCCCACTGGACAGCAGTAAGAGGCCAACCCCATCCTACTGCCCCAATTACTTCTGAGGTAAGGAACCAGCCCACACAAGGAGAAGTCCCATGGGCCTGCTGTGGTCAGAAGATATTCTCTGAGCCAGGAACTGGAGTTCCAGTTTCACCTTCATTTTGGGGCAAGTAGCTCCCTCTCTCTTCCGCTCTGTTGTAATTGGGAAAACAGCCATTAATGGCACTTTCCACTTTGCAGAAAGTGTCATGTCTGAATGCAATTCTCTCTGCATTTATGCAGTCTGGGCTGTTCTCAGATTGGTCTTTAGGATCCGGCATATTAGGTTTCCCTYACAAGAACATTTAGGTACTTGCTGCTCCAGAGCTTGGGGACATCCAGTAGAACATCCTAGTTGTACATTGGTCTAGCCCACGAGAGTGACACCAGTGTCTCCTCCTCATCCCAGCTCTGCCCTCCTGCCTTCCCACATTATATTACTGCAAGGAGACTATTTCCCTCCCTTCCCTTGCCATTCAAAAAAATGGAACTAGCATCAGTACAGGGAGCCTCAATACAAACAACCCTCTGAGGAAATGGTTGAATTTTTCTTGCTCCTTCTGAAGGGAAGACATCTCTATAGAGCCCAGTGTGATCCCAGCACTGGGTTGGTTGCCTACTCTGCCTGTGGTTTCTGGAAAGTCCCTTTGCCGCCCAAGGTTGCTCTCAATCAGGTGACTTGGTAATGCTGCTGACGTGTCCTTCTGTGCTTCCACTTAGGTGTTTGAAAGGGGAAAAAGAAAAATCTGGGGCTTCTAGGCAACAAGGGMTTGCTTCTCTCTGCCTCTGAGTTTCCCTTCAGGAGACAGGTTAAAAGCCCTCATGRCCTTTAGTTTAGAGCTTGCCTCAGCAACACCTGGTTTTGCAGTGGTGTGACTTGGAACACTAAAAAAACATTCCTTCCCTGCCAGTCTAGCGCATTTCCATTAAATATCTCCCCCCGGCTTTGGAGGCCATAAGAAAGTGAGAGCTGTGTGTAAAGTCATCTCTCTCCCACACCACGTTGCATGTGGTTCTTGCTCCCGTCCTCTCCACTTGCTCTGCCTGGCTGTTTGGCAGCATCACCCCAAAGACACCTGCACCCCCAAAGGGAGTCAGTCCTGGGCACAGCCAGCTGAGACACCCACCCAAGTGGAAATATGGATGCTGCTTGCAGTTGCTGCATGCCTGTTTGACTATGGGCCTGCCAGCAGGGGCCTGGCAGGTCCTGGGAGGAAAGCAATGACAGAATTGCAGGGCAGCTGTTTCCAGAAGGATCTGGGGTCCACCAGCCAACCCTGCAGCTCAGGTCACACCTTCAGTGCAGGAGAAAACACAGGAGGCGGCTTGTGGACTTCTCAATGAGGGCAACCTGCTCCCAGGACTTGGATCTCAAACTTTGCCTCTTGTTCAAGCCAAATTCCCGGCTCTTTGGGAAGCTCGGGTAGGAACAGAAGAAAACCTCTCCCTGGCCTCATGCAGACTGCTGCCGAGGCTGAAGTAGGATAGGATCTGCTGAGTAGCAGCAAGGAAGAAGCTAGGACCCAATTATTTGTTGCACTGCTCCCTGAGTGCTCAGGTACCACGAGGGATGGAGAACACTTCCAGATCTGAAAACAACTACCAGTCCTCAGTGTGCATGTATCAGAGCCAGTTTCTGCAGCTGGGTTTTGGCCATCCTCCCCACCAATGGGAAGAGGCTCAATGCTGGACACCCTGATGGAGTGGCATGGTCCCTTCCTCGGGTACCTCAGACCCCAGGGTGCCAGCTGCTAAACAATAAAAAAATACAGAAAGGCTGATGCCAGTGCCCACCATCTTGCTTCCTGAACATGAATGTACTCCCCACCATCCCCAAGCAAGGAAAATAACAGAAATATGATGACATGACTCAGAAGCAACTGCTCCTCCTTTCAGTATGAGGTACATTAACGCCTTGTGTTCAGCGGTGGCTGCCTCCAGCTCACAGCACGTGGACAGGACAGCGATGTGCTGACAGGCAGAAACACAGCCAAGGAGGAATAATGGGTAGAGACACGGCTGGACCTGGTTCTGAACGGGGTCCATGTGTGGCTCGGCCAGGTCACGCACACATACCACAGCCCACCCAGGGGAGCTTCACGCACACAGCCATCCCCTGCCGCAGCTGACGCTCAGCTCAGGATTTGGGGTGGTGAGCTCCTGTATCCCATGTGTGAGGCAAACTCTGCCTGTGGGGAAACAGGGAGAAGCATGGGCAATGGAGGAGGAAAAACCATCATAGAGAACAGCCAGTAGTTTCACAGTACCTCTGCTCTAACAGCTACAGGCTTCCTCAATTGCTCCTCTTTCTCCTCTCCCTCCACAACTCTGCTTCCCCCCCTCCCAACCTCCAAATCAGAAGATATTTTCCTTTCTCCTTCCTCCCTTCCCAGTGGTAATTCTTGCTGAATTCATGAAAAAAAGATGAACGCGTTTCACACACAGCTGCCCATCTCCAGAGATCACTGGAGCGAGAGCAGGATCTGCCTCGCTGGGTACTCTGCAGCGGGGCCCCCGGGACTCATCCTCCCCTTCCCCAGGGATGGGGATGCTCTGCTGATGTGCTTGGTTAGGCATGAGAAGGGCTCGTTAGGGACAGAGGACTCCTGCGGGCCCTGGCCATGGCGCAGGCAGTGCAGCCCCAGTGCACCCCTCGCTCGCTCTCCTCTGCACATTTCTGAGGAGGATCCACCTCCTCTCAACCCTTTCAGAGCCACCCCTGGTCTCCAGCTGGAGACAAACATTTCCTGGTCATCCACCCCAGCAGCATGCGGGCAGTCTGTCCAGGGAAGGGGAATTGAAGATGGGGAGCCTGGTTTTTTATTTAATGTTAAGTGCTGCAGCTACTATCCAGTGAGGAGATACTGAGCATGTGAAATGCCTGTCCTCCTCTAGAGCCTGTCAAGAAGTTTGTAGAGGATCGCTAACCCTCCTCTGAGGAGGGGCTCTCCAGGACCATTTGCCCTCCCAAGCAGCTGGTGGAGCAGCCTGCGACTCGCTGCATCCCCGGCTCTCGCTCTGCTGGTCCTCGCTGCGCTCTGTAAATCCCTTGCCTCTGACATGATGGTTATCAAGGCTCCTGCTAGCTCTGCTCCCTGATGTGCTGGAGCCACCTTGTTGGATTTCAGGTGTGCTCTGGACCTCAGCCCTCCATCAAAAAAAAGGGGGTAACATATCACCATGTCAAGGGGCTGTGATGGGCACAAGCAGTAGGCTACCAAGGAGCATTCAGCTGCCTAAAAGATGAATTCAGCAGATTGCAGTGATTTTGCCCAGCATCATGCTGATTTGGGGCAGCTACACTGGTGTGCTAATTGCTGCCCACATCTACCTCATGAATGCAAGCCATGGGCTGCTAGTTGCTTGTATGAAAGTATATGAAGAGACCGGTATGATAGCTCTTCAGCTGCCCTCTCCAAAAACCAGGGACCTCACCCTTGAAAAGCACCCATTGGTGAAGAAAAGGCCCCTGGCTGTTCTGAGGAGCAGTGCTTTGCCCCAGCCCACACGCTAGCTGCAAAAACATGCAAACTCTTGACCAACCCACCTCATTCAAATAAATCCCAGAGCTGTTGGTCCAGAGCTTAAAAAGTAACCAGGGGAGAGGAAAGCAGGATTATTGCATCCCTTTGAAAAGATTTGTTCCTTATACAGGGAAAGCCACGTGCTTCCCTCCCTCCTCAGCTTTGGGGGAATTGCCAGCACAGTTTTGATTTGGTATTTCCCCCCTCTCTCTCCCTCATTTCAAGTTCTTGGGCCTCCACACCTTCTGCACTGGAAACAAAACTTTATAAATTAGAGGAGAAAGGGAAAACAAAGCACACTGATGCCCCAATTAGCAGGGAGCACTTAAGCAGTCAGATCTTTGCATTTTAATTATAATCACTCCAAAAACAAAAAGCTGAAGTGACAAACCCCACAGCTAATTCCAGCAAATTAAGTCACCCCTCATCCCAACACTTGTGTCCATTTCTGGTTTAATTCCTTGGCCTCTGGACACAGCCCACTGATAAAGGCAGTCTTTCTTTGTTTTTAATCTCCTCCACCCAAATCAGTTTGCTTCACTGAATCATATTCGAGAGTCTTGTCTGCACATCCGAGCTCTTTCCCCTGGCCTGGACCATGCCCTTGGCTCTTGTAGTGCCAGGGACATCCCCAGCACTGAAGGCTGGTGGTGTGGGGTGAGGAGCAGGTGAAAGCAAGGCAAGAGCCAACACAGAGTTCACAGTATCTCAGAATAACTCAGGTGGGAAGGGAGATCCGCAGGTCTTTGGTCTAACCCCTGACCAAAGCAGGACCACCTTTGAAGTTAACTTAGGTCCTCAGGTCTGTCCAGTCAAATAATGAGTATCTCCAATTACAGAGATCCCACAGCCTACCTGGGCCTGTGTTTTGATGATTAACTGCCTTCCCCGTGGAAATTTTTTCCTTTAATCTAATAGAACTTCCTCTATTGCAATTCTGCCTCTCACCCTATTACTGTGAAAATTAACTAGGACCAAATTAAATCAGAAAGGAAGTAC
The DNA here is from genome assembly GCA_030449065.1 of Oceanodroma leucorhoa. Lineage (NCBI taxonomy): Eukaryota > Metazoa > Chordata > Aves > Procellariiformes > Oceanodroma > Oceanodroma leucorhoa. Next base: position 774,615 of record JASVER010000169.1, on the reverse strand, counting down.
ACAGACCCAAGAAGAGCACTCAATCATCTGTGAAAAGCAAGGTGCACAGCACAGCATCAGCTTTGAGCACAGCATACTCAAACCAAGCCACAGATTCAGTAGGCACCTGCTACCGACCTCCAAACCAAGATGATAAGGACAATGAAACAATATTTAGGTCACTTAAGTCAGCTTCAAGTCAACAAAACCAGGTTCTTGTGGGTGGCTTCAGCTACCCAGAAATTTGCTGGAAGAACAATACAGCAGCTCACATGTCATCCATCAAGTTTCTGGAATGCACAGAGGACTGCTTCCTCATACAAATATTAGATGTGCCAACCAGGCACTGCTGGACTTGCTACTCACATACCAAGAAAATCTGCTTTGTAACATCTCGGCTAGTGGTAGCCTTGGCTGCAGTGATCACAATATTGTGGAGTTTGGAATCCTGCTGAGCACGCTGAAGGTTAATATTAAGACAAAGTTTTTAGATTTTAGAAGAGCAAACTTCAGCTTGCTCAGAGCCCAGTTGGGAGGAATTCTGTGGGAAGCTTCCATGGAGGATAAAGGAGCCAGTGAGCCCTGGGAGTTTTTCAGGAATGCTCTCCTGGAAGCACAAAAACAGTTCATGCCCTTTAAAGGTAAGGGAAGTAGGCAGAGCAAGAGACCCCTTTGGCTTAACTGCGAGCTTCTGAGTCTGCTCAAAACCAAGAAAGAAGTGTACCAGAGATGGAAAAGTGGATGAATATCCATTGAGAACTACAAGGGCATTGCCAGGGTGTGCAGAGATGCAGTTAGAAAAGCAAAAGCTGAGGTCAAATTGAAATTGGCCAGAGATGTCAAAAAGTACAAGTAAGGGTTCTTCAGGTACCTAAACAACAAGCACAAGCAGAAGGAAAACATTGGCCCGCTGTTAGACAGGAGAGGTGAATTAGTCACCAACAACGCTGAAAAGGCAGAGGTTCTCAACACTTTCTTCACCTCTGTCTTCACGAGCACTATTAGGCCCCAGGCCTTGGGAACAAAAATCCAAGTTGATTCAAACACAGACCCACCGTCAGTGAAGGAAGAGTAGGTATGTGAACTATTACAGGAGCTTGACCCCTGCAAATCGATGAGCCCTGACAATATCCACCTGAGGTTGTTAAGAGAGCTGGCTGACGTCACTGTGAGGCCGCTCTCCATAATCTTTGAGAAGTCGTGGAGATCGGGGGACATCCCAGAAGACTGGGAGAAGGCTAATGTCACCCCCATCTACAAGAAGGGCTTAAAGGAGGATCCAGGAAATTGTTGGCCCATCAGTCTTACTTCAGTCCCTGGGAAAGTTATGGAATGAATCTTCCTGGGTGCTATCACAAGTCAAATGGAGCACATGATAGGGAAAAGCCAGCACAGATTCACCAAGGGCAAATCGCACTTGACAAACCTGATTGCCTTCTATGACAAAGTAACCTGCTTGGTTGATGTGGGGTGACTGGTGGACATTGTCTACCTGGATTTCTCCAAGGCTTTCAATATGGTTTCCCACAGCCTCCTCCTAGAGAAACTGATACGTTACGATCTATCTAGACAAGTGGTCCATGTGGTGGGTGGGGAACTGGCTGACAGGCCACACCCGGAGTGTGGTGGTAAATAGCTCCTTTTCAAACTGGCCAACCTGTCACAAGTGGGGTCCCCCGGGGATTGATATTGGGCCCAACACTTTAATACCTTTATAAGTATATAAGGGCGACGAGGCTGGTGAAGGGTCTGAAGCACAGGTCTGATGAGGAGCGGCTGAGGGAGCTGGGGTTGTTTAGCCTGGAGAAGAGGAGGCTGARGGGAGACCTTATYGCTCTCTACAACTACCTGAAAGGAGGCTGTAGAGAGGCRGGTGTTGGTCTCTTCTCCCAAGTAACAAGTGATAGGACAAGAGGAAATGGCCTCAAGTTGCGCCAGGGGAGGTTTAGATTGGATATTAGGAAAAATTTCTTCACCGAAAGAGTAGTCAGGCATTGGAACAGGCTGCCCAGGGAAGTGGTGGAGTCACCATCCCTGGAGGTGTTCAAAAAACGTGTGGATGTGGCGCTTCGGGACATGGTTTAGTGGGCATGGGTACTGGGTTGATGGTTGGACACGATGATCTTAGACGTCTTTTCCAACCTTAATGATTCTATGATTCTATGAAGTGATCTGGATGATGGGATCAAGCATATCCTGATGAAGTTTGCTGATGATACCAAACTGAGTGGGGAAGTGGACACTTTGGAAGGGAGAGCCACCCTGCAGGAAGACCTGGATAGGCTGGAAGAGTGGGCTAACGAATCTTATGAAGTTCAACAAAGACAAATGTAAGGTCTTGCACCTGGGAAAACATAATCCAGGAGTGCAGCACAGGCTGGGATCTACCCAGCTGGCGAGTAGCTCTGTGGAAAGGGACCTGGGGGTCCTGGTGGACAACAAGCTCAATATGAGTAAACAGTGCGCTGCTGCGGCAAAGAAAGCCGGATGCTGGGCTGCATCAGCAAGGGCTTCATCGGCAGAGATAAAGAAGTCATTATCCCACTCTACTCAGTGCTTGTCAGGCCATACCTGGAATACTGTGTTCAGTTTTGGTCCCTGTTGTACAAAAAAGATGTGGACAGGCTGGAGAGGGTCCAGAGAAGGGCCACAAAGATGATCAAAGGACTGGGAAGCCTGCCATATGAGGAAAGGCTGAGAGAACTGGATTTGTTCAGCCCTGAGAAAAGAAGGCTTAGGGGAGACCTTATCACCGTATTCCAGTATTTAAAGGGTGGCTACAAAGAAGATGGAGACTCCCGTTTTACAAGGAGTCACATGGAAAAGATGAAGTGTAATGGGTACAAGTTACTCCTGGGGATATTCTGACTGGACACCAGAGGAAAATTTTTCACAATGAGAACAATCAGCCACTGGAATAATCTCCCCAGGGAAGTCATGGATTCCCCAACATTGGGCAATTTTAAGATTCAGCTGGACAGGGTGCTGGGCCATCTTGTCTAGATCGTGCTTTTACCAAGAAAGTTTGGACCAGATGATCCTTGAGGTCCCTTCCAACCTGGTGTTCTATGAGTCAGACTTCCTGGGGATTTAGCTCCAGATCAAGATGTGCATAGCTACCTACACCAATAGATAAGACTATCAAGAAGCAGCCTCTCCACAGTCTTCCCCAAAAGGGGGTCCTCTTTCCAGTATTCAGCATAGATACAGTGTTGGATCTTCTAAGACGGTCAGTCCACTCTTCCCACAACCTACACAACATAGTGCCACCAGTTACCCCTTTAACCACAGGGACTCTCTATTTGAATCTGATGTGCTCTCCTTCCAGCCACAGACACCTAAGGTAAAATCCGGATAGAGACCAAAAATAATGACATTTGTGACTAGTTGAATCAACATCACCAAAGCACACTGTGTGTGGAAGGACGTGAGGCAGGGGATTGCATATATACCAGAACAATGCAGAAGGGGATGTGTGTAGAGGAACCCAAGACTAGACCTGCAAATGCTGGGTCAGACTCTGCATTATTGTCCCTGCATCAGATCCTAAAGATGCCAGGGGATGTCATGTATCAGAGCAGGATCAAGGTGTGGACCTTCAACTGTAAGACTGGCAATTCTTTCTGAATGTCCTGACTGAGAAAGCTGGGACAGACATCAAGAAGAAAAAGAAATAGGAAAACTGTGTGAGACTAGTACAAAGCCCTGTAACACATTTATTAAAGAAGACAGTAAGAAGCAGAAGGAGGTGTAAATTTAATGTGGCATTACATAGGAGATGCCTCTGAAGTGGAATCTGAAGGGCAGAATGACTGGGACCCCACTGTTTCATGACAAGATGTTGTTCTGGGGTAACCATAACCCTGCTCAGGAGGACCTGGTTGTTGAAGGACCCAGAGAACCGAAGGTTTGCATGATCTCTCTGGTCCCCATTATTCCTGTTGCTTCAGCACAGAAGCCAGCATGAAATGTCAAGTTGGTCTTTTGAGATCAGAAGCAATGAGGTGCTGCGACTGTTGTACAGAGCTCACAGAAGGGTTTTCTTTGCTTATTGTTGCTTTGTAAATTAGTTCTTTTAATCAAAGTGTTCTTTACCTAAGAGCAATTCTTGGAAGCAAAAGCGTAAGTAGATGTGAGGGCTCAGCTCTCCTCTAGCACACATCCCTCTCAGGTCCTGCACCTGGGTGCAGAGGGGGTGGTTCTAGTCTCACAGAACTGGGGCAGGAGGAAAAATCCTGATCCCAACATAGGCTCAGTAGTTACAGTCAGGATCTGGGCACTCAGCTCTCTCCTCTGCCCAAAGGGGTTTGAAGCAGCAGGTCTCACATCTCTGGGGAGGAGAGGGCATACCAGGCTGCTCCACTTCTCCCATTTGATGGCTTTCCAGTTTACATGAATAACAAAATGTTCACTGTCACAGGAGGTAGAGGCCATGGACTGCATCCCCAGAGCATGTTCTCCAGCAGCAGGTAGAGAGTGGCTTTGACCTTGTGCCTGGGAAAGGATCGGGAAATGGTAGGAAGCAGGCAGGCTCACTAGGCCCTCTGCTGTTCCATTGCCTGCCTTTAAGGCCTTTTTTGTTGTGTGTTCAGGGAAATTCCTCACCTGTGGGAATATCATGAGATGGCCCCATGCACTGTATAGAAAAGGTCCTGACCAAAGGAGCTTGCTTGAGAAAAGAAAAGCACCTGCACACCCCCCACTCTTCCCTGCTAAGTGGAGTGAGGGACTTAGCAGGGTAAATTCCAAGATGCTCAGGAAAAAGCCACATTTACTGCCCAGATTTCTCACTCCACAGACCAGCTGGAGCCAGACCAGGAAGTCACGCAGACTTCTACCACGCACACTACGAAGTAACGACATCGAGGAGACAACTCCTCAAGCCTTTCTGCCAAGGTCCCCGAAAAGAGCTATTTGGTCTACGAAGAACTGAAGAGCAACCCAGACACTTGGCAATATTGATCCCTCACCTCCCGATTAGGCAGGAGGACAGGACTCCCCTGCGAGCATGACTGGAGTGAGGAAATCGGGCATCCCTCAGCGATCGAAGGGAGCCTGCTCTGTATGCTCCAGTCTCTCTCAGCCACCTACCTTCCCTCTTGCTACATACTTACAAAAATAAATCATTTAATTAATCAGCCTTAAAGGAAAAATACAAACCCCATGTAGGTAATGGATTTTAACACTAGCTGTGTTTCTAGGGACAGAAACCCAAATCAATTACTGGAGCTCACCATTCATTCATCTACACTAGCAAGTGCATTTACCTGCCGTTCCAGGCCCTGACCACCCAGGTGCAGTGCCTGCAGGAGTTATGCATGGCATTTAACAATATGTCCACTGCCTTCACATTTTCCACTACTTCATGAGCAAGAAGACAACAGATCTCAACAGGTTCAACATCAAGAAACACCCTGTGCAAACCTGAACTCTGAAGTACTGGACACCGTGGAGGACATTTAACACACCTCAGGAAGTCCCTTGCACACTTCAAGACTTCCTTAGAGAACTTTTGCCACCTGACCTCTTCTCCTAGAGCTCAAGGCCTCTTGCATCTCAGCCTCGGAGGGCAAGGCTTTCATCAGATGTGTTTTGGCTGTCTCAGATTTTACGTTTTTACAGTGAGGTCTTGTCCCAGCAGTCCTGCTACCAAAAGCCACTAGATCTTCTGCGATGATGGGAAGCAGCAAGAGCAGAGCTGCTCCATCAGTTGTGACAAGGGCAATCACAGTCCCACAGTACCCAAGCAGAGCAGGGCTGGCAATGAGATCAATTGACAGCCCAGTAACTGTGAGACAAGTGTCAGGTGAAGAAACAAATCCAATGCTAATCCCACCAGCGAGCCAGGACAGAGCTGGGCACAGACCCACCAGCAGCACAGCTCATACCAGGACTAGGTCCCAGATGAGGCTGTTCAGGCTAATTAAAGCCTGTTAGTGCAGGCAGGGCCCTGACACAGGATAGCAAACAGCATGATTCAGGTGTGCATCCCTTGCAGGTATCCAGTTTTCTTTACTGGGTTTGCCTGCTGGCCCCCAGCACACAGCCTGCTGCAGGGGGGAGGCCCCGCACCTTCTGCAGCTCACGGCAGTAGCACAGCAGGAAGCCAAGGAAAGCGAGGAAAGCCACCCTTCTTTCTTTCTTTCTTTGGCTTTAATGTCCCCTATGCCAAGGTCTGCTGGGAATGAAGGTGTGCTGATAAAAGGAGTGGAGAACAGGTAGGGCACAATAATGAGCTGCATGGCTTAATCCCTACAGCTGAAATGGGGAGATGTAGGGCTGGGTTCACAAGAAGCTTCCACACCCCAGAGACACAAAACAGAACAAAGACAAATCTCCATGGGCAAACTTGGTGTGTGTGTGAGTCCACCATGGTATTGAAAAATTCACAGCACATTAAATAAAACAAAGGTATTCAACCTGCCAAGGGACTCTGGCCCCTTGACCTGGTTAGCTGTCACTGCTACCAAGTTCCTCCAGCCCCAATCTTACTCCTTATTTCTTTCTTTTCTAAGTATAAATATGCATCTCCTTCGTTTCATTCATAATCTTAGGAGCCTTCCTCCTCTCTCATTTTTATTTCTGCTCTGTGTTTTGCCTTTGTATAATACATCCTGTCTTCTCCATTTGCCTTCTGGCTGAAACACTTAACCAGCTGAGATTTCGCCCTCCTAAGATTTTCCCCTTCTCCTGGAAAGCTTACAGAAGTGCTGAGGCTGCAAACTTTGTTCCTCCCAGGGAGATGCATGGAGCAGGTAGGGTTGCTGTCCTGGGACTGTGCGGTACTCTCAGGTTAATTTGTGAAATTAACTTCAGACTCAGCAGCTGCTGTGGCTGGTAGAATTTCAAGGGAGAAGGAAAATGCTGATGGTAACAGCTGCCTCTATGATTTATGAGCCATATAGGAACATGCAGCAAGCTCTGGAGAGCTGCATATGGAAGGGGATTTTCCTGTGAATGACCTTCTTTAAGAAAATGTACTAGGCACATGTTTGAGGGGAAATTGCAAAAGACTCCCTCAGTGGTGAGCAGTTTCATCCTCCTTTTGCCCATCTACACATCAACCCCCTCCCTGCCATAAAGAATGATGACAAAGTGGTGATCTGAAGACACTTTCAGAGAAAGGATCCTCTTCTGTAAAACACTGTCCACTCATCTCTAAGGTCTGTGAAGAAGATGCTTTTCGCTATCCCAATATCTCAACATGACTTTGTCTAGGAACTTTGCATACTGGCAAGTAGGTCAATATGTGTGCAAATACGTAGGGCGGTGAGAAGATAGGTGAAACATCCTGTACTGTTTTATCCTTCTTGATACCCTTGTGTGGACAACCTTTTCATGCAATTAGGGTGACCCGGGATGCACAACAGCTTCTGCCAATGCAGCACTCATATTGTCATAATAGGTTGTAGGAGTTTCTCCCTAGGTTGCACAGCAGATAGATACCTTATCCTGCCTCCAAGGACAGTGCAATGCTTCCCCCCACTCCAGCTGGACAACTCTACCACTAAATAACATCGGCTGCTTGGGATGACAGTCCTATCTCCTTTTTCTGAACCATCACTGGAGGGGGAGCAAGCTCTTCTCTGCAGCAGGAATCCTTGTAAATTCCCCCTCAAGACTACAAATGCTCTCTGATTCTGCCATGCTCCGGTGGATAGGGTACTGCACCAGGGGATCTGGAGACCTGAACTCTACATTTCTGTTTTTCTTGTTTATACCATCCTTGGGTGCTCCCTCTTGCTCTGCTTACTTACCTCCTGGGGCATTCACGTGCTCCTGTAGTGTGAATCATCATCGCTGTTTCATAACATGAAGCCAGGTGGAAACTTTATCCAACAAAAATGTAAAAAAGAGCAGTCATGTACTTCTTGTTTCTACTGCATTAATAATGGTTATTTCTTTGTCCAGCAAGGATGACCAGAAGCACTGCTGTGAGAGAGTCCCAGACGAGAAAGTTAAATTCTTTGGTGGGGGTGAGGGGGTATACACATATATGTGTGTTGCAGGGGAAGGGAGCTCAGGAGATTTTGGGTACAGAAATATCGTTAGACACAAATATTCAATGATTATTTGTTATTTGCCTTTTCACTTCTCCAAAATCTTGATTTTGACTTGAAATCTATTACCTGATTAATAAACATTTAATGGCAGATTCCTTTAATTTATCTTCTGATAACAGGCTCCAGCAGTCACATTTATGAGAGCTTGTCTCCATGACAGAAACTTACTTTTTGTTTTTAAATGCAAACACGGCCCTGGATGTATTCCCATGAATCGAAGAACATGTTGTTGTTTTTTTGAGGAAGGACTTAGAACTGGGCTCATGATTAATTCACCAAATTAAATTAAACCAGTTGGCAACTCTGATTTAAAGTTGGCTCATTTTCACCCATCTGACTTCAAAATGGCAGAATGGATTTTGCTCAAACTTTAGAAAAAGAAAAAAACCCTTGCCTTAGGGAAAAGGAACAGAGACTAGAAATAGAAATATGAAATAGTAATAGCACTTGTGTATCCTCCTTGGTCATCCAATGTTAAGCAGAAGAACAGGCKTGCCAGCGGCTCTGCCTGCAGGTGCACGGCAGGGGAGGGATGTCTTTGTCAGACAACAGTGATGTCCAGGTGCAGAACCGAGACGCCGCAGCGGTTCCTGCTCCAGCAGCAGTGTGACCAGCGGTGCTCAGCAGAGTGCTGACTTTCCGCCCTCTCCTAAAAAGAGGCTCCATCTGTACCCACAGCACCCACCTTTAAACTCAGTATTTTAACAAACTGGGCAGCAGCTCCTGTTGTGATCTTCACAGCTCCCTGAGGAGGGTGCATCTCCGCATAGCAACTGAAACACGMATCCAGTTGAAAATGTACATCATTCATCAATAAACCCACAGAGTGAAAGAATATGCAGTGTGAGGATGTGGGTGGGTGAGGATGGATCTACCCTGTGGGATCGAGTACATGGTAGATGGGCCATCTCAAAACACTGTGAGCTATGAGCTCTGTATCATGCCACCAAAATGCTGGCTTTTTCTGCATGGGGGGGGTTCTTTCCTGAGGGCTTGTACAGCAGAGATTTTAGACATGGAGCATGAAGACCACAGCCTCGTATCTGCCATATCTGCTGATACTGCTTCTTATTTCAAAGACTTATACTTTCTAATTGGTCTTGCGTGTTTACCTGACAACATCTCCTAAGAGTGTGGTGTGAGTGCTAAAGCTGAACTCTTCTGTTGTCACACAAGTACAGGGGAGAGGAATGGGTAGATGTTTTTTCCATATGGTGGATACAGGCTGAAGTCAGACCCTTCCTTGACACAGTACAATGAGCTTTAGAGAGCTCCTCTAAATCCTGATTTAGGATGTGACCTGTAAATACACAACACAAATGAGAGTGATATTTAACATACAGGCTATCAGAGGGTGAATTTTCAGTCCTAAAACTCAGATGAACATACAAAACCACTGTCCATAATAGCTTATATAAATCACATTTTTAACCAGGAACTCCTCTGGAGACTGTTTTTCCAACTACAGACCTTGCTATCATAATTTGTGCCTTCATTATTGCAAGGCCAGCCTCCTGCACTGTGCTTAGTATGATGTCAAAACTTAAGTGACCCCATTAACCAAAGCTGGTGCAGACCCTGACAAGATGCTTGTCAGCAATATTCACTGCTGGGTTGTTTGACCCCAAGCACGCTAGCTTCCTGGTGGTTTGTAGGAAGCAGGTTTTATGGTTTGTTTTTTTTGGCCAAGTAGCCAAAGGCCTCAAACCTATCTGTTTTAGAGGTAATAGGTCCTCAGTTTCATGGAGGAAGGGCCCTCATCGCTTCAGCAGACATGTCCTGGGATGCTGAGTTACTTTACCCTTGGATTTGCAGCAGCCTGCCCAAACAGACCCTGCAGTCATGGAAAAGCCCTGTCTGCCTACATAGCCCTTTTGGTGTAAGAAACAGAGTGACAGAGTTTGCTGTTGGAAGGGAATGTGGGCTATCTCCAGGCTGTTCGTGACTGAACTGCTCTGTTTCGGGGAAAAAGTCCATGAGCGGTATTCAAGGTTGAATCCTCTGGCTGATATTGCATTTCCCACGGGCTGGTGAGAACACACGGAACACTTAATATTTAAACTGTTGACACAGTGCCCGATTTAGACAGCTGCTTCAGCATCACCCTCATTTGGAGAAGTGTATTGTCTGGAGGAAAGCCGCATGATCTAAACAGCAAGCACAAAATGTCTAGGCTCCCTCAAACCACGTGTCTGGGTTGCAGCTGAGCTGGCTCGGCTCCTTCTACTCTCCAGGCAGAAAGTGACTTACAAGGGCTTTTCAGCACAGGGTCTATTAGATGAGACTTCACAAGACAACCGGCTGGAAAATGTTTGTTGTTCTTATTTTTTCCCTTCAAAAATCTGCATTTTTTCAAAAACTGTAAAAAAAAAAGTGAAATCATGGTGATTCAAACGAAATGTTTTTCAGCTGCCTTGAAATAAAATACTTTATTTCATTTAAGTTTTAGTATCCGTTTTGCTCTCAATTTTTCTTTTTTCTGAATTTCCCTCCTTCTGCCTCTGCCTGCCTGAAATTAATCAATGAAAATTGTGTTGATACAGGTCAAAACATAATTTATTCTTGGACACAAAATGCTCCAAATATATATCAACAAAAAATGAAACCTTTTTGACACTGAAGATTTCACATGCATTAAGGACATCAGTTTGAAATTTCCAAAACAACTCTTTTTTTAGAATCTCTGTTCTTTCTCAGATTTAAGAGGCTACATATTCACTTTAACGCATGACAGTCGGCAGACCAATGCACTAAACTCTGCCTTGTTGCTACCTTCCAAACTTTTGGAGGTTGATCTGCAGTGGTATTTCCTGCAAATAGAGTTAGGAGGGAGTGTATTGATATTCTTGCATGCTGTTATACAAACTGATCTTGGGGATTTCTTCTTTCCAACAGCAAGAGAATTTCCAGAATAAACCAATCTGAACACGCTATTAATGTTTTTACAAACTTTTCATATCACTTCACTTTGGATATTACTATTATGTAACTTAAATGCCCAAGCCATTGAAAAGTCAGAGGAACTTGGATGCTTTAATCATATAAGGGCTTTTGAAAATGTGGAGCTCTATCATTATTTGGACATTCAATAAATTTACCATTAACGATAACAATATCCCTGCTGTTATTAACAAAAAATCCTTTCAGTACTCCATAACAGAGGTGGGCAGGTATTGAATTTAACAGGGTGTTTGTTGTTGCAAAGAGTGTAGACCTACCCTACCTGGGCTTCCAGGATGTTTGGGTATAAACTGGTGCCGCTTACTAAGGATATGGATTAATATAGCAAAATTGCTGAAATTCAAATCTAGACAAAATATTCTTCATAAAAGGACAGAGGGTAGTTATCTTGGGCAGGTGTAAACCCTGAAGATTGTCTATGGATGTGAAGCAGTTATTAGCACCTTGTCCCAAATTACAACTAGAAGAAATCATTAAAGCTTTTTCCCTGATGCAGTATGAGATCTTGCCATGGAAACCTAGGGGACAATAGATTAAACAGAAGAGAACAGGAAGGTAAGGTGAGATTAATAGGGCTAAAATCTCACTTCAAATTAAATGAGACAGCAAGATGAGGAATTTTTCCAGCAGCTAAACATATACACAGTTATCTCTAATAAAATGAAGGCAGGAGGAAAAAGAGCATCACAGAAGCTCTCAGGAGTGGCAGGTTAGCAGGAACTTGAACAGCTTGAAAAGATTTCCATTGTGCTGCTCTCCTCTGCCCTATTCTCCCATTATTTAAGCATAAACACAGCAGAGACGATCCACTTGTTATTTCTCTTTTAAAGCTACCAAATAATTGGCTTTTACTGTTTCTATGGGGCAGCAAAGCCTCTTAGCTTTCATCTATGATTTTGGTGAGGCTGAGACCCTCAAGAGTTTGGACATCCAAGACTGAAGAACTCTAGCTCACATGTTAGGTTTCAAAAAGCTTCAGGTTTAAGCAGATACGGGGTCAGTGGGAAGGAAGTCCAAGAGGAGAGGGCAGCAATGCTCCCAGGGCCTCCCCACCGCTGCAGCTGTGTCAGGCTGTGAGGGCAGTCTCTCAGCTCAGCAGGGCTTTGGGGCTTTTAAAGACAAGAACTGTCCTAACGGCTGGTGAGGAGAGCTAAAAGTTGAATTGTCATACTTGAAGAAAGCAAGGTAATGGTTTTATATTATATATAGACTTCAGTGGAAAAAAAATCCAAAGGCAAAAAATAAACCTTCCTCCCTATCACCTGCCAAATATCATACAGTCGGTTTGCTGAACGGGCGGTGGCTTCGGTCAGTGTTAGAGAGGGGAAAAAGGACTGGATTTCACATGTTGAGTGCTGAATGCAGTTCCTAGCATGATTTTTTTCCTGACTTTTCATCCTAGCACCCACACTGATCCCACTGGCAGTAGGTCCCAGCTGAGAAGAGGTACAGATAGCTGAATGCCCAGCTGCAGCATGTCAGGCAGTGTAAATTTTCCTATTTTCCTTCCTGAGCATGGGGAAACAGCATGTCTCTGCTTCAGGGATGCAAGGGTGGTCCTATAAGTGGCAGGCAGACTTCCAGCGTCCCACCAGTATCCCTGCACTACTCAATTTCCCTGTATTTTTAATCCTTAGATGTACACTTAAAGCATAAAGCCACAGAGGTGTGGAGCAGACCAAGCTGTGAAGAATGCAGCCTGGATGGAGCATGGACACCSAGTGAAGCTGTGGTGAGGGACTCTGGGGTGGTAACATCTCTTTGCACCACAGGGAAGTGGGGATGCAAAGCCAGCTCCTTCTTTTTACCTGCGGTCACAGCTGACCATGCATCCCACCTCCCTAACGGCATCCACCCGTGTCCCCACAGCCCCCCACTGCGTGATGCCAACACGCTGCAGCACCCCGGCCGCTCAGCACACTCGCCCACTCTGCAGCAGCTGTCCAGACAGCCTTACCTGCATATGCAAAAAACTTCTAGGTGACCTCAAAAGGCCAAGCCTTTTAAACTTTTAAAAAGAAATTAGGGAGATTAAGTCTCAGCCTATTAACATGAAATACCTCAATGCCTTGCTCTAAGTGCATCAATTATTTCTGAAAATGGTCCTGTCTGATCCAATTTTGGTTAGCACGGCAAAGTCTAGAAGTTTGTGAGTACTTTATTTGCTTGTGGAAATAGGACTCAAGAGGCTTTGAAAATGTAATCTCTGATCTTTGTTCCTCAAAGTTAGGGTAAGTTACTCACCTTATTGTGGAAAAATAAGACTGGCGATTTATTCTTATTTTCCCCTCTCCTCTAGGCAGTATCACAGAGCTTGTGTGTACCCCAGCTCTTGGTTCAACCCAGCAGAATGTTTGGACATGCAGAAAACTGCGTAAGTCTTAGGAAAGCCCTTTGGACACACATTTCAAATGGCATCACTACAGTTATGTTTAAAGTTAAGGACACGTTTGAGTCCTCGAATGGTAAGGTTGATTTGCTTTTCAGAGGCCAGTAGTACAGATTTGGCCTAAAGACAGTGCCTTGAAAATGGAAACATGTACCAGCAGAGAAAAAGTTGACTGTTTCTCCTTTAAAGGCTGTATTTTATCAGTGTTACTGTTGTTCTGGGTAGGGAAAAAAAAGCAAACSCAAAAGCCCAAGAAAGATTCCTAACCAATTAATAATTAACAGTGTTCAAGTACATTTATGTCCACATACAGCATTTGTTAAAAAAGAAATATTTTTTGTGTTTTAACACTTTTTTTCAAAAAAAAAAAAAAAAGAGAAGAGATTAATGTACACATTACATTATTTTGGCACTGGTATGGACCATATTTAAAAACATTTGTTGTTAGTATTTATAATGGTTTGTACAAAATTGTAAACTATTTTCAAGTTTGTTTGTTTTTACTTTTGTTCATCATCACCTTTCAAAAACTGTCACTGCAGGAACAAAAATACCCCAAACAAAACCCCAAAATAAAATCAAGGCAACTCTCCTTGCCCCTTCCCACCCTTCTCCCTGCCCTCCTGCCCACTCTCCCTAAAAGAMGACGAAGGAGACAGTTTTTGAAAGCACCCGGCAGTAACTGGTGAGCACACCCTTCCCGGGAGCCCTCCCGCGGCACGGCGTGGGCTCCGGCGCCTCTCCAGCTGACACAGGACAGCTCTGGGAGCAGAAAGTGCCACCCACCACTCGCACCTTCCCACCTCTAGAGTAGACAAAGATGGCTCTTTAGGTCATTTTATTTTATTTCTTTGTTGTTTTTCCCTTTTTTTTTCTTTTTCACTTTTTTTTTTTACAAAAATTTCTACATCTAAATCACTCTGCTAGAAACATTATTTTTCTTTCCTTTTTTTTTACATTATATAAAGCAGAATCTGCTTTTGTGAAAAAAGACAAGGATCAAGGTCTTATTTCATGCAGAAAATGCAAATTAAAGATCATAAAAATGGGTATTTTGTTCTGGGTTTTTTTGTTGTTTTTCGTTTCTTTTTTTTTTTTTTTTGTAATGCTGTACAGGATGCAACGTAGCCACTCAGAGTATGTTAAGATGGTTCACAGCAGTCTCTCTGATAGTACACATTGACATTCCCATTGATCTCCCTGTCCTGTTGTTGTTGTTAAGTTAGTTGTTTGTCTGAATTTCAGGCCACATAAAAYGTCCCCAGTTAGAGAAGACGTTGCCACTTCTTCGTCTTTGAGATGAAGATGGATTGGTGCAGTTTGAGAGGATGATACATTGACATAAATGGTCTAGATTTTCCTGGGTAGGATGCCCCAGCCTTAGAGGTCTAATCTTGTTTGCTTTCACACCTCTAGGCATAACATCCCTGTGGTGAGCACATCGTGAATGGGCATTTGTCCTTCAGAAACCATTTTCTCTTCTGAAAGGGGATGTGATTTCACACAAAGACACAATATTATGACATGCCAGGCAATGGAAAGAAAAAATACTGCAGACTGGACAACGGTCCTGCCACCAGGGTCATGTACTTGCCAACGGATGGGATTTTTCTGGGTAACTCTTGAGGGTCTCCTTTATTCTCAGTTTTTCCATTTTCTTCTCCAGCACCTAGCTATTCATTGTCCCAGATGTTAGAAACTCTTCTCTGTGACAACTGCTGAGCCTTTCTAGGGGGTTGCTCACTAAGAATCTTCCCTTTTGGTCTGCCAAGCACATTGGCCCCAACCCAGTGAAGCTGTTGGATCCAGGCATGATGTTAAGCAGATGCACAGTGGTCAGGACTGCTCCTGTGCTCAGAGTTGAGCAAGGGATGGGGCTTTGCTGGACTGGGGCACCGTGTGGGTTTAATCCCACCATGTTTCTCTGCTTTGCCCATCCCCTTCTTGCTTCAGTGTAATTGAAATGGGAGAGGGGAAGGTTGGGGCAACCTCACCTCCCTTGCTAACCTCTTCCTTCATCATCACCTGGCCTTGGCAGGGGCTCAAACTCAGGGATTTCTGCCCAGTCTCTGTCTGTGAAAGGCTCTGGGACATGTCTCCCTTCTCTCTGCCTCCAAATTCACGGGGCATGAGGATGGTGAGATCTCTGACAACAGCCTGGAAGCTGCACTAGCAAAAGATATATTCTTGTTCAAAACACCCCTGATGGGTCCCCAGATATCCCTGAGGCAGGTGGCACAGCAGTCCCCAGAACTTCAGGTCCTGTGGGCCACTGTCTCTGGAGAAACAAGGTTAAGCATCGCCAGCTATGCCAGTGCCAGCTCTATAATGAGGTGCGCCTCCTCTTTGGCCTCCCACCTGACATGTCATGATATTGCGCAACAGCCACCATTGCAGTGAGGAGTTACCTGCCCACCTCCTGCACTCACCACTGAGACCCTCTGGTCTCGCTGGGAACGGCCATTGCCTTGGCAAGGTTTGCTGCTACAGCAGCACAGGCTCTATGGCCCTGGGCTCAGTCAGGGGATGGTGATGAGAAAGAAGAGACCAACGAAATGCATCATCCCCTACAGGTAAAAATAAAGAGGACATGCTCAAGGACTGAGTGGGGTCAAGCGAGTCCATCCCAGTGTGGGGCAGAGCATCTGCCAGCGAAGAGGAAGCGCCGGTTCTTTTCTCTGCAGAGGAGAGTTGAGATCAGCCACAGAGAGAAAGGCCTCTGCTAACCTGAGACAGGGCGTTCCTGATGCTGAAAATGAGGCCATTGCCCCTTGTCTCAATCCCCAAGCAGCATCGGCATCACAACAAAGGCAATCACGTTTTCCTTCGTTGCCGGCCTGGCTTCTCCCAGCCTGTTGGTCCCCAAGCCCTCCCCACCAGGCTCAGCAGTGCCAGGGCTATCTGTGTAGCTTGGCAGCATGAACCACATAACAGAATACCCAGCAAAGCACACTCGGTCAAAGACATGTCCAGAGGGGTGAGAAAGTCAGGGAAAAGATCTTTGACCTCCTTGCCTGGACAGGGACAGAGTGCCTGGACACTCTGTCCACTGGATGTCCAGCAAGGTCCCCAAATAAGACCTGGACCCAGCACCTAACTGAATATGGCAATTAACCCTGGAGGTGCCCCATGTCATTCGGCTGGCATAGCACTGAGAGTTGGGAGGCATTAGCCTTTACAGAAGGCAAACCAATACTGATCTGCTGTTTAAAACACATACTGGAGGAGAAATTATCACCCTATTCAAAAAAATAATGTTACTCCACTGTGCTATCTCATCCGTTCTGGCAGAAAAGTCTGCCGGTATAAATGCTCAGCCTGTGCAAATTATAAAATGTGCATCCCTGTATCATAAACAGGTCTACCACCTCTCATCTCCCCACTCTGTCATACACATATTCAACATTACTCTGTAAGGGCTTTCTGCCTGTGGCACTGGCAAGTTCTGGCTATCTTCGACGGGAGCAGGCAGCCCACAGCATGGAGCTGAGAACAGGAGGTTTGGGATGGTTTGGGTCCCTTGTCTCTAGAGTGGGATAATGACAGCATAAGCTTCTTGGAGCAAGGGACCGCATTTTGTTCCAGGGTTTTCTAGTCTAGAGCACAATGAAGTGCAGGAGCTCATGCTCACACAACTCCTCCTTGTTTTGTCTCTGCAAAACACCTGTCCTTGCTTATCCACCAGTCCTGCTTGGCCTGCTCATCAGTGGAAATGGCTGGGTCAGGGCTGTGCGGCTGCACCATACTGATGCACTCTAGCTGGAGCGGCAGCTGCAGTGGAGAGAAGCCTTACTGCTGAAAAATGGCCTTTCCTAAGAGGATTGAGACTTCCCTTTGGTCTGCCTTGGTCTGCCTTGCATGTAAAGTTTTTTTTCTTTTAGCCTCACTGCAGTAACACAAACAATACAACATTCATTGGCCCAGCTGCAGAAAGAAGCCACACTTCTGCCCTATGGAGGCAAGACAGACAGGCAATTTCTCATAATGATTTTTACCCTTGACACTCCTCCCAGTCCAGACAAAGATGGATTGTAACACCAAGAGGGTTACCCATATGTCTCAGACCTACTACCATCATCATCCTTGGCATTCCCCATTACTCATTTCTGCTAACTGGAAGTTGTGCAGAAACCAGGTGTCCCTCAGTCCAAATTCAATCAATATCCTACACTTGAGCCCACTCATTTGTACTTCTGACTTTCTGTACTTCTGCTGAAGTATTTGTCTCTGCAAGGCCAATGGCCACTGAAACAGATAAGTAAGCTTAACACAAGGCCCCTGCTTTGCACTCTCTTCCAAATCCATCCTTCACAAGTAGCCAGGAACCCACAGGCAAGGTTCTATTGAACTGCAAAGGGTGTTAAGATAAATCTTTTCACATGGAGGACTTTCTTTATACCTCTTCTGAGCAGCTGGACATTTCCTAGCACTTGTCACGCTAGACTAAGTCACAGGGTAGAAAGCAGCAGCAGCAACAACAGCTTCTCAAAGAAAGTTCAGGCTCATACTGCCTTTACTCCACCTGCACTACTTCATTTATGCGAGTGATACCTGATATCATCTTCCTCCCCTTCRCTACATCCCAAGATACAGTAAGGCATAGTGCAGATTAGCTCTCCACGAAGAGATCATGTGTGCAAGAGATTAGGGTCTAATACACAGCCTCCTCCCATTGGCCTCAGGGATGGTGGGATCAAACACTGCAAAGTTACTTACATACCACCACTTCCACCTCTACTGCCCACCTCTTCTTTACTGCGCTTGGAGGTGCATCAGGGAGCCAGCCCTAAAGTCACCATCCTGGTGGGCTGCGCCTCCATGCAGGCAGAGGCACAGGTTTGCCCTCCAACCCCTGTGGGAAAAGTCTAGGGAAATGCGTTATAGTATCAGCCTGGAGGACAGTGCTTCTTTATTACACTTGCCACTTTTCAGCTGTTCTTTACTTCTGAATGTACAGAACCATTTTTATTTGGTTTACATCAAGACATTAGAAATCAAACATCTTTTTTTTTTTTTTTTTCAAAAAAAAAGAACAAAACCAAACAAAAATCAAATGAAAAATGAAACCCAAGCCCCAACACTATATACATCTTCTCCTCCCCAGTCTCCACTCCCTTCCCTCCCCCCCTCCCACTCTTCCTCCCTCCCTCCCAGCATCTGCGTTAGGTCCTGCTTCCAACACATAGATTTCACATCTCTCACCTGACCCATGCGCCCGACCCAATTTCTATGTCTACTGTAAAGACATCCCACCCTGCTTGGTAAGCCCAGTCTCATCTTCAAGAAAGCATTTGGTAACCCGCATGGCATTTCTTGCCCASTTGGCTCTGATCTCTGACACCAGGGTAGAGCTCAGCCATTGCCGCTGCTTGGCACGGCAGTTGCACCCCTGCGCMTCCCAGCCCAGCTGCTGCAACATTGTCCAGATGCAAATGATTGTCCCTGCCTAAAGGGACTGAGCTCATACGGATGGCAGAGCACTGTGAGTGTCCCTCTATTTTCCCCGTTCCTGACCTCACCATCTCCCAGGGAYTGCAGTCTCTGCCCACCAGAAACTGCTGCCATGGCTGGATTTCCTTGAGTGCTGCCTGCAGCTGCACCCAGCCTGTCTGGCTCAGTGGAGGTCCCCCGTTTTCAGTGCTCCAGTCCCTCCAAACCTATTGTATTGCACATATATTTTCACTACCTCTCTCCTATTTGCTCTGCTTCTGAAGCTACAGCTCTCTCCCAACAACCACCTCTTCCTCATCCCATCCTCTCCATTAGAATTTCAGTAACCACCTTCCCTAAAGCCACTGTCCTTTGGTCTGCAGCTCCAGAGGTTTCTCTTCTGCCTGACAACAGCTCAGAGATTTAAAATCTCTTCCTCCTCCCCACAAGAAAGAAAACAAAACCAACTCCCTCCTCCACCCCTTATCTCCTCCTGCCAGAGCCTCTGGAGCAGATCTGGTCAAACAGACTGGCCAGATCAGTTCCTCGCATGGCTCTGTTTCTGGGAAGTGGATGTGCTGTCCATTGGAGAGGAAGTGCCAAGCCTTGGCAAGTTCCCTACTTATTTGCAAGACATAAGCTGCTGGCATGGTGTCAGATGTGCATGCAAGAAAGCTGGATGCCAGTTAAGACCTACAGTCCTGTTTGTTTCATGCACTGTGAACTTACCCTATATACACTACGGGCTGGTTTATGCTTGAAGACATGAATATAAAGGTATAGATTTTCCTCTTACCTTAGTAACCAAAGCTTTACTTTCACCCATGGAATAGCAGGGGTTTGCTACCAGGGCTCTTACTTTCCTCTTTTGCTCTTTCTCTCATACTCTCTTCAGTTCTTAATACTCAAGGTGAAGGGGGGATAGGAGGGGGACAGGTAGGATTACAGTCCCAAGGTCCTAGTTCCTAAAGGTCCCTGAGTGACAGCACTATACAGTATCAGAAAATGAAGCGATAGAGTTGCGTTGGCCATGTATATCCTGAGAGAGATTTCGTTTCTTTCTCTTCCTTGTTCTCCTCCCCCACATGTCTGTCTTAGGCTGTTATGCATGGGGAAGGTGCAAAACATTATCCCCCAGCCTAGGTCCCTCAGGCAGCCTGGACCATCCCTTATGCTTGTGTCACAGTCTCTGCTAAAAAACACTACCCAGCAAGCAGCAAATCTGCCCCAAGCTGCAAACAAACCAAGCCCTGATCAGAATTGCCTCCTGCACCACTGCAGCGAAAGTCAGAAGAAGCTCCACTTTGGAACAGCACTCTCACCCTTTCCTCCCCCTTCCTCACTGCTCTCCCCTCATGAAGAAAAGGTGGACAGCAGCAGGCACGCAAGGTGCAGCACGGAAATCCCCTCCACCTCTCCAATAACACGAGCTTTGTACCCACTGCATAGAGGTTTATGCCTTTCCTTTCCTCATGCTTGTGATGGCTTGAAACCTCTGAGCCTTGAGTATGATTAAAATGCCTTTTTTTCTCCTTTCTGGATCACTGGACCTCAAAACGAGACACGGGTTTTTTGCCTTTCTTAGGGGTGGACACAGATGGCTATGGAGGAGGAAAATGGAGATGCCACCTTGGTTCTGGAGGAGGGCATTTCTAAAGACCTTCAGCATTCTTGCCTCACCCCTATATGGGAACACATTTTCTATTACTCATCCCACTCACAGGACACTCAGTTGTTCTCCAGCATTCTGCCCCGTCACCAGAAATTATAAGGCAGTTCCTGAACTGTGAAAAGTCCTGACCGCACACTCTTTGGCAAAGATTATTGTGTAGGACCAAATAGTCCAGACGTCTGGATTACTAAGACTGACTTTATGAAGTAAAACTGACCTGGTAATACCAGGTCAGAAACATTCAAAGAGAGAAACTAGGATGACTCCTGATAAGAAAGAGAACCCAGCCAACAGAGAACCAAGGCAATAGCAAAGGAATCTGGCTCCCAGTCCCAGCAGGTGAAGAAATAAGCTGAGCAGTGCTTTTTCCCTGGAAAGCTTTTGGATTGTCGCTACGAAATTCTGGGCTCAATCTCTGATTGAAGCCTCAAATATTAGACACAGCCCCCCTGTGCCTGATCTCCAGCTGCTGGAGGCCCTGGGCTGTACCTGCAGGGCGCTGGATGGGGTCAGTCAGGACCCCACTCCATGTGGGGCTCAGCACCCAAGCAGCAAAGAGCGTAGGTGGGTTTTGCATCATCTGTGTGCTGCTGCCAGTCTTTGGGACCAGCTGAGGGAGCTCTCAGGTGCCTAACTACTACCACGCATTCGTCAGGCTTTTACTACAACTATCAAATTACTGGAGTTCCTGAGTCATCTCCCTCAGCTTCATAATTTTTTACCACGTGGCCATTTGTTCTCCCTCCAATCTTAATAGGCTTCTTATAACTGCCTCTTTTTTCCTTCTGACCACCCTTTACATTGCAATCACATATATAAAGGGTAAGTGTTTAGATATTTTATTTAATCATCAGTCAGCTGGAGCTGGTTAGACTCCCCTTAAAAACTGAACCTGCTGATAGGCAGCCTCCATCTGGGAACTGCAGTCATCTGGCATGCATATATCCACCTACATTATACTGCTGATGTCATAAAACACAACTTTATGACTTCCATTAAAACATTTAAAAGCCATTTCCAAATAGAGTCCCACTAGAAAGTCTAACTTTCTCCATTGGCCAAGCTTTAATTTCCTGCATATCGGGTAGACAAAACTACCTGATTCAGCTCCATTCACTCTTCAGACTCTTATACGGACCCATCTAGATCATAAACTGCAATAACATTGGGAAAACTCATTTTCAACGGCGTCGCTCTTGAATGTGGAAACCAGCAAGAGACTGTTTTGCAGGGCAGCTGGGAATCTAAGTCTGATTTAACAATTGTGCTAAAACCTTGGTGAGTCCAGGGAGGCCTGGACCAAATGCATGCATGCATGAACATGAAAGAGGGAGACAGAGATTGGAGGTGATTGAGAAGGATGGATGCTCTACTTAGTGGAAAATGCATAAGACACATTACTGATATAAAAATAACAATACTTATTACTCTGATGAGACCTGATCCTGCTTCATCCAAGTCAAGGCAAAACTTTCCATGACTTCAGTGTTACTAGGTCAGGCCTATAGTGATTCACATTTTCATAGCGCTTACAGACATAAATTAGTGAATGAAAAGATGTGCTTTAGATGCATCTGTCATCTGAAAAACAGGAATTTCCCTGGTCTCAGAGGATCACTCTGCTCTCCCAAGCAATGAGAATCAAGGAAAAATGAAGAGAATGCTAGCAGGAAAATGAAGGGATGGTTGGAGTCAAGGCAGTGTGTGTGTGTGTGTGTGTGTGTGTCTGGCATGTAAAAACCTCCATCAGGTAAGAACAAGGTTCTTGTCATTACTCCAGGAATGGCAAAATGACTCTAGGGTTAAAGTTTTGCACTTGTGAATTTATTATTTTCATGGCTTTTATTAATATTATAAGGGAGATTATCCATCATCAGTGATTGCCAAAGTGGCCAATAATTCAGTGATTTTCCTGAAAGTCACTGGCTCCTTTGGAAAAAGTTGACCTTACTGTCCAATGCCAAGTTACCCTTCTGTACCTTTATAATGAGTGCCTGTGGATGGAAGCTGCTACAGACTTAGGGGCTTCCACAAGCACTGACAAGCTCAGCATTTTCATTGCAACCTTCACCCTGCCCGGTCTTTGAAGACCGTCATCTTCCAGCAGGATGATGATCCATGGAACTCTACTGCATCCTTAGTTACACCTTCTGCAAGAAGGGACACAGGGTGCTCTTCTCTACATTCTACATGTATTAACAGACATAAAGCAAGGCCTGATAGAAGCAGTACAGATCAGAGGGTGCCAGCCCACCATTTGCTTCGGAACTTCTTAGGAAAGGGGATAGTTATCATTCCCAGGTTTTTTTGTCCTGAAGCACAACAAAGTTAAATGACATCCACCCTTTCCTGCAACTTGCCGTAGGCTATGGTCACTCAGTGGGCTGGAATGTGAAGTCCCTTGTCTGGCACAAGGAACAGGTAGAGGGGGGAAAGCGTTGAGTTTTCAGAGTCCTGCAACTGCTTTTCTCCCAAAACTCAATAAGAAAGATGCAGGGTGGGAATGATTAGGAAAAACCCCTCCTTTCAAGACTGAATCAGCTTAGTCTACTAGAGATCAGATGCCAGCGGTGAAAAGCAGCACTGTCCCGTTGCTGATCCCCAAAGCCCTCTCTTTCCTCAGCAAGTGTATATTTGCACAACCTATCTCCCCAGCTCTGTCTCTCTAATACAAGCTGGGACTCCGACCTCCAACCTCGCAAAGTTGCAATGAGCAAACAAAACCCTGCTATTCCCCCCARAACACTGCCGGTTAAATGTCATCTGTGTTCTCTTTCTACAAAAGACATTACAAAACCCCCCTCCCCAGCTCCCCTCCCCAGAAAACATGCTTGCACACACACATCCGTATCTACATACAYGCGCACACACACACACACAGATGCGCCGC
This sequence comes from Oceanodroma leucorhoa, assembly GCA_030449065.1. NCBI lineage: Eukaryota > Metazoa > Chordata > Aves > Procellariiformes > Oceanodroma > Oceanodroma leucorhoa. The sequence goes on along the minus strand of JASVER010000169.1, from coordinate 751,231 downwards.
GCACACACACACATTCATACAGGAAAAACAGCTTGCAAACTCCTGAAGGTGGAAAAAGGCAACTTGCAAATGTGCCTTTGTTTTTGATAAGCTCCCTCCTCCCCCCCTCCCATAACCCCACATTGCCCCTTCCCTCCCAAATAATTGCCTTGTCCTCCCCCCTTCCCAGCTCTTCCAAAATAAATATTCTTTTTATTTGTTGGTTTAAAAGATTCTTTTAGGCTTGTAAGCAAGAGAGAGGGAGAGCGAAAAAGAAAAGAGAAATCTCATAGCATGAGAATGAAAACCCACCACCTCATGAATTCATGAAAGAATAAACATGAAGGGGTTAAGAGCAGTGACAGAAGAAAAATTTAAAAAATATAATACTGAGAAGAGAAAGATGAAATTCACTAATGAAATGGAAGTGAGAATAGCGCATTAGTGAGCACAGCCAAAGGTAACCTATCCCCCCATCAGTTTTTGACTCAATTTCTTTAAATCTCCCTCCCCCCCCTTTTTTTAAACTTTTCTTTTTTTGTTATTTTTTTTGTGTGTTTTTTTTCTTTTTTCTGTCTTTTTTTCTTTTTTTTTTCCTTTCTTTTTTTTTGGTTTTTGGTGGTTTTTGTTTCTTTTACAATGGTTTAAGTCCTTCAGCAGGAAACCAAAATTGAGACAAACACATCCCTCCCTGAAACCAAACACCCTCCCATATACCCTTCTCTCCCTTACCCCCTCCCACACTCCGTGGTTCTACATGTGCTGAAAAGAGAAGAGTAAGCTTAGAATAAATCTAATGAATCAAAGGAATAAATGATAATGATAGTAAAGAGTAAAACCCAAACCCAAAAGACCACAACACTCCTGTGTTGTCATTGTCTGAGTGTCTGTCCCTATCGCTCTCGGAGGCTGCAGGCATCAATTTACATAGTACAACCAGTAAACAAGGTTGAAGAATCCAAAGGTGATTGGAAAAATGATTCGTGACCACTTGTCAATGGTGCTGACGTCTGTCAGGTCTGGGATTTTGAGCTTCAGCTTAGATGACCGCCGGCGGAGACGGCAGTTGGCACGGTTGCGGGCTGTGGCGTGGTGGGTCAGTGGGACGTGGCGGTCCAGGGTTGGGTGGTGACCAAATCCATCCCGAGAGGCCAGCTGCTTGCGGAACTGGATTCCTGAGCCTTCAAAGGACATGACAGAGTTTCGAGAGTCGCCAACACTGCTCATCATGTCCGTGGCCAGCAGCTCATTGTTCATCTCCAGAGTGCTGAGGAGGATGTTACCATAAGGGTCAACCTAGAACAAAGACAGAGAGAAAGGTAGTGGGGTTGTCCTGTGCACAACGCACACAGGGCCACACCATCAGGGATAATTTTGAACTGTTTTCTGTGTAACAATACCACTGATTGGGTCATCTGTGAGCTCTGAATCTGGACTTCTGCATTTGAAAATGTTGTCCACTGATGCTGGAGTTGAAGGACTAGCCACATGTGCTCACAGCAAACTTTTGAGAGGGTAGTGTGATTCTGCCAACATCGTAGGACCAAAAGTCACAGGGGTACTTTTGGGTACACTTGCCCCATGCAAGAGGATGGTCCTGATGAGACCGGCTTGAGGATGATGACAGAATGATCAAGGGGAAAAAATTCCCAGTAATCGCCAGACAGGGGAACTGGAGTTCATCTCTCATGATGAGGAGAAAGGCTGCTCCACAGCTCACCCAGGACTGAATGAACAGTGGAGAGTCTGAATTCTCCTGCCACAATGAAAGAAGGGGACAAACCTGCTCTCTCACCCTCTTCTCCTCATAACGGTGGCGCTCATTGTTGGCCTTGCTGATCCGTTCACTCTGTTTCTTTTGCTGCCGGGGACCTCGCCCAAAGAATATGTAGTTGACAAAAGCATACTCCAGGAGTGCCAGGAACACAAAGACGAAGCAGCCCATGAGATAAACATCAATAGCCTTGACATAAGGGATCTTGGGGAGAGTCTCCCGCAGATGGGTGTTGATGGTAGTCATTGTAAGTACCGTGGTGACCCCTGTAAGGAGAGGGTGGGTGCTCTGTTACCAAGGTGGGATGGTTTCCTGGAATGCTGCTCTCAGCTTCCCCATCCCTCCTCCCAGCTGGACAACCTCAGGAGGGATGGGAGCAATGCAACTGGGAAAAAAATTGTCGTTATTCTAAGCCCAGCTGCCCAGTACAAACCGTTGCAGAAAATAAACCAGCTGCCAACAGTGGGAAAAAAATATCAAAGCTGAGTATCATCAGGACAATGGGGATCAACATTCCCTGGACCTTGGTTCTTTAAGTCCTCCCTGATCCTCCTTCTTTCCCCCAGTGTTGTGAGAAACATTCAGTTTTGCTCTCAGTCTCTCAACCTCTTCTCCTCCCTTTTTTCCACTCCATGAACTTATCAGGCTTTCCTGGGCACTACTGAATGCCTCAGTATCCTTGACATGAATTTATAATCTGCTGTGTCTTTCCAGTGCCATGAATATGAGAAAGAGTGAAGAGATTGCCTCTTCATGGTGCTCTCTTTTTTTCTGCCTCATCRGCTTCTGACTACATCCTTGACCCCATCAATTCCCACCTTCCTCTCACCAGCTTTACCACTCACTACTTCAATGATCATCTATACACACTCCTCCCATGGTTCTCATGCTCTCCTTTTTAGGCCTACTCATATTTCCTGCATCCTAAATAAACATTTCTTGGTCTCATTGAACCCTTTTTTCCCCATCTACTCCTTCTCCAAGAGCCTGGTCCACCATGATTACTCTTACGGCTTCAGTCTACTTTGGTTTCTTCTCAGCCTCTTCCCTTCTCTGGACTGTCAGAGTGGCCTCAGATCTGTCTCTTTGACAGTCTTCTGCCAGCTTCAAAAAGATGGCAATGAGCCTTTATGCTTCTTTTGGGGGCAGTAACTTTTCCTCTTCAACCTAGTCATCTTCTCCCACTTCTCTAGGTCAGCTGTCCTGCTTTTCTTACTAMCTTGCTGATCTCTTTTTCTTCTTGTGTCCCTCCTCCTCATCTCTCTGTTGGCATTTCTCTTAGTCTCCATGGCCCTAATTTGCTCTTCTGGTTTCAGCCCTACKTCTACAGTGATGGCTCTCAAACTTCTCTGTGCATCCTGGACCTCTGCTTGTCTTGTTTCCCCTTCACCCTCATCGTGCCTTTAGTGTCATTCCTGATAAAAGGTTTAATGAACTAATAGTCTTCAGTTCATAGAAGAGTAAACAGAAGGGAGATATATTATATACATACAATATATTATATTTTCTATATTTAGACAGTAGTCTAAATATCTATATTTAGACAGTAGTCTAAATATCCAGAAATTGGGGGCAAAGAAAGGGGGAATAGAATGTTCTCCACGTCTCCATTAAGAACTGGACAAATTGCAATGGAGACTTAGGACAGAGGCAAAGAAGAGCTATTTGATTGTATGAGCAGGTAAATCTGGAGATAAAATGCCCAGAGGAGGCTGTGGAGCCTCCTTCTTTGGAGCTTTTTAAGGTAAAGTTAGATAGAGAGCTGTCAGGAATAGTTTAGGGAGAGCTGTTCCAGTTTTGATCTACAATGTTTTTCTTCTGTCTTCTCCTTTGAATCCAGATGTCAGCAGAAATTCAACAGCTGTGCATCTCATGTCCACCCTTCTGCTTGTACTTTCACTGTGCCAGCCATATCTGCCATGGTCTCTTTTTCTTCTCTCACTGATTATACTCTTGTGAATGCAACTTACCTTTTTAATTTACCATGTTCTTCTTGATCCCTCCCTCTCTCCCTGCTCCAGCCTCTCCAAGCAAGCACAGCCAAATCATCTATATCTTTGTACAAACCATCCCTCCTCTGAGTCTTCTCAAACTGTCTTCTCCTAGAGCTAATTTAAGCCCCCAACCTCTTCTGTAAGACCCAGCCTCTACCTGTGSTAATTGCCTCTCCGAGCCTTTTGCCACTCACAGATGAAATCCTTCTCCTTCCTTGGCTCTCCTATTTCCTCTGAACTTTCTATCATCTTGCACAGCCCCATTCTCATATGACAGCCATCCCCCCTTTCTCCTGTTCCTTCTTCAAAATCCTCATCTGCAATCCACCCCCACTTCCCTTCTGTTGCTTGAAAGACCTCATTTTTTTCCTCTTATAGGAAAACATTCCTATTTAGAAGAGCATGTGCTTAAGAAGAACTTGAAGTACTATTGTTCCACATTTGCCTTGGTTATGAAGGTCTTCAGCTACAAAAAAAGTGTCTGTATGGGACCGAAACTATCATGAAAAGGTGTAATGCCACTTCCTTTATTTTTTTCATCTTTTAGCCATTCCATCACCATTCTTACTACGTCTTTGGCCACCGACCCTCAGCGTTTATCATCCAACTAACTGGTCCTGCACACCTGTTGACCAAGAGGTGCCCAGACTTCTCTTCTTAAGAAAACAAGTACAAACCAGAGGGAAAGAAGTGGTGGGCTCATGGCATGTCGGAGTCTCGCATGTCTGAGGGGCTGTGAACATTTATGCTTTTGTTATAGAGTTTAAACTTGCACCACAGAAATTTATGGTAGAACTTCTACTGATTCAAATAATACAGACTCAAGCTTGGGAAGTACTGATACTTCTGAACAAAAAAARTGTCTTTTCTGGCTGAAAATTTGAAGTTTGTTCTCAGAAAAAAGTATCCTTCATTTGGGACGACAAGTTTGACAGACCTATGTGGTTTGGTTAGCTGTTACCTCATAAAGAAAAAGGTATTTTCTTTCTTACAGCTGTCTTAGCTGATCTCCCTCAAAAAACCACCTTTTTCAACATATAATGAAAAGGTACATACCCAGTGCCACTCGTGCAGCAGAAGCATCGTAATTGATCCAGAAGGAGACCCAGGACAGTATGGTGATGAGAATAGATGGCATGTAAGTCTGCAGGATGAAGTAACCAATGTTCCTTTTAATCCGGAAACTCAAGGATAAGCGTAGATATGAACCTGTCAATGAGATATTAAAGGGAGATGTTGCTTGAGAGGAGGGCAAAGCTGTATTTATGGTAAAAGCTTAGATTAGGAATTGAAATTTTATTTGGAAAGTGTTCTCAAGAGGTGAGGATAATGAGAAATCTCTCTTTTTTTCTTYATTTGGTTTTGCAGACTCATCAGTTTTTGGAAGGGTGCTCTTCAGAGTCTGCTCAGTTGGCTCAGAAYGTTAAGAAGAAAGGAAACTCTACATAAGTTACATTATTGTATCAGACATCATGGGAGAATGTCTGTTCAGTGCTGAAATTGCTATTATGGTACGTGCCAATTTGATATAGGCTTACACAGGAGACTTTAACCCTGTATCTGGATGCAGTGAGATGATTTTCCAAYGTTTCATGTGCTAGCTTTTCCACCAAACAGCAATGAAGATCTGAATCGTATTTTTCCCATGTTGTTCTAAAAACGGGTTATGGTCAGACTGGGCAAATTCATATGCAAATAGAGTACTGTTAGTTAATCTGTAGGTCTCTTCTTTTTTTTTTTTCCAAGTTGTTGCAGCTTCCTTCTAATCTTTTAGCAAACCTAATGGGGATAGTGATGACAATAAGTACTTTTACAGTCCTTCCACTGGAGCAGGGTCATTTGACAGGGGCAAAGCAGGGCCTCTCTCGTTGCTGTGAAACAAAGTCCAAGTCATTCCTCCTTCTCACCTCCGTCCCTTAGGCAACACAGCAGCCTGAAATATGGGCGTAATTGTGGGTTGGCAGCTAAAGTAACAAGAGAACAACAGTCTTTAATGATCAAGGAGGAAGACCGGGAAAAAGGAGGTTATGTTCTCTCACCATTATGTGCCATTTGCGTAGCTTGAACACAGTACTTCACCAGTCTTTTTTTTAAGGTCTTACCTATTTAGGCTGCAAACTTCTTTTGGARGAATACTGCCTCTTGTTGTGGGTCTCTAGATTACCATTGCAATGGGACCCTGCTCCCAGCATGCCCCTGAGGCACTAGTGTAACAACATCACCGTCTGCCACCACCACTGGTAGACTCAGGCTGTGATTTCATGGCATTTCAAAAATTGTCCTATATAACAGGTGTGTGGCACGCTGTTTTGGCAGTGAACTCCATGCCAGATCAAACTGAAGACAGCAACCAAAATACAAACCCCTCCAACTTTCCAAGTGGCAGTATCTATCTGAATTGTCCAAGGTATTCTCTCCAAATCTTTTTATTGCCATCTACAGATGGGCTTGCATCATTTCATAGATCACTTGCTTTTCAACTGATATATTCTTCTGCTTACTGTTGCACCTACATTAGCTTCGAAAGCTAGTTGCAAACCACATAAAAATCAGGTAAAGGTTGAGAACCTTCTAAAGAGGTTCTGTTTTGAGCTCAGTTGGTGTTTTGACTAAGAAATGAAAACAACTGCAGCAAAAAAATGATGCCATAAGTCTCTAAAGAGAAGCAGCCAAAAAAAAAAAGCAAACTTGGTGGGCACAGTAGATGCCTCTTTTCCAAAGGAACAGGACCCTAAGTTGAAGCCTAGATCCTGAGTTAGTGCCTCAGCATCTGAATCAGAGAAACAACCACACTGATGATGATCAGCAGAAGGTTTGCACATTCCATCGCATCCCTTCAGTAGAGACTCACCGGTGGTGAAGACCACTTCCCTGCTGACGAGCCTCTGCTCAATAATGGTGAACTGGGGCAGTTCTAGCACCTCCATCCCCGTGACAGCAGAATCATTTCCTTGCCAGAAGAAGACAATGTCATCAACYGTGTAACCATCTGCAGAGATGAAGAAGCACAGAGAGAGAACTAAGCTGACAAGCTGGAGCAGATGACACCCCCATTTTCACTAAGGTGATCTGGAAGAGGATCCAAAGGAAAGCCCACACCATCAGATAGCAAGCATAGCCTCTCCTTGCTGACGTGTACTTTTCTTCTTCATGTGAGCTTGGCAGTACAGTCCTCAGGAGAAGAGCAAAAAATTGGTTAGAACTCCCACTTCTGGCTAGAATTCAGGAGAAAAAGGTGAGAAGTGGTCCATCAAGCCTTGACTTGCACTACATAATGTCCATGGCTGACATGACAGGGACTTGTGAATCAGAAGCCTCTGTCAAATGCACCAAACACGGCATTTTGCTTTTCAAAAACTGCCKCCTTTTACCAGAAGGGGGAGACCACACAATACATTCTGGTGGGGACTAGGTAAACAGAGCATCTAAGTATCAAAAATTCCCAGAGAGAAAAAGATTTACAACAGCAGTTGTAAAAAAATTTGAGCATCAGAGCACCTYCTTCTTCTAAGCACTCTCAGTCAAAATTTGGAGCCAGGAAGTGGACAGCGCCTCTGRGATCAGGGGCTGCTTTTACCAAGTGCTGGCTGAAAAGAGCAGTAATGGGAGAAGAGAGGAGGGGGAGTCAGGCTGGTAACAAATACTTATCCCTTATGTTTCAGGGATTTGTTAACTCAGCCAAGGGTACAGCCTCTTACTTTAACCCCAAACAGGTTACACATGGACTATGCCAGACAGGACTGCACAGGCTGGAAGTGCTGAGAAGCCTAAAGCCACAGTCCCAGGAGAAAGGCTCCCCAGATGCTCTGGACTCATGGGGAATGAGACCCAGAGGATGAAATCATGCAGCTCCCCTCCCATCAGTGTGACGTTCACAGCCCTGCCCGCTGCCCTTGTGGGCATGGATTCATCTCCACTTGAAAATTAACGCCACTTGTGGCAAGCTGGGTTTTGAAGCACTGTGGCTGTTGCTGCACAAGGGATGGCCTCTTATTCTAATCAAAGTGCAGAGCTGGATGGGAACGCCTCTGTGTGCGCAGAAGCAGTAAGATATGCACAGGCTTTGGTACGGYGTGGTGCAAGGTTTCTTTTAGAGCATGAACTTCAGCTATGCCCACAGACAGCTCTTATTCACAACCTGCACTGCAACACGACAGCCTGCCTGGTCCACAAGCCCTCGCAGCAGAGGCACTTGGCTAGCAATACCAGCAAGGCTAACATCCACGAGGGAGAGCTGCCACCCRAACCAGCACCAGTGTATTAGTGGGGTCAGGGGAATGAAGAGCTGTTGAATGTACCATAGAGGAGAAATTCTTTTACCTCGCCTTAGGGGCCAAGGGTTACCCCAGGTCAGAGCTGAACCTTTGAGGATGGTGTCATGCTGCAGCTCCAGAGTGAACAAAGARAGAGCTGAGCAACCTGGTCTGATCTCATAGCTGACCCTGCTTTGAGCTGGGGGCTGGACAAGAGACACCCTGAGGTCTCTTCCCAAACTGAATTATTTGATGACTGTGTAGTCTCCAAGCCCACACCCAAGTCATTACTGCTTTTATTCAGGGGTGCTAAAAAAATAACAACAATCTTCCAAATGCCATGCCAGATCTGCTTTTGGTGTAAATCACCTAAGCCAGAGCTCCACCTCCTCCCCCATGGCATTCTCCTGCTCCCACGGCAGTAAGCGGTAAAGCGCTCACACCCACGAGCCCACAGAGATTCAGGACCTTTAGGTTACCATCTCAACTGCTGCAGACACTGGGGTGTCACATGCTGTTGCACTGACTCGAGTACCCCAGCTTTGTGCACAGGAACCAGTATTTGCACCTGGCTGCAGCGTCTCTCCCACAGCACTGAGACCAAGTGTGGAAAGGAGCGAGAAACAGCCACGTCCCCCACTCCTCCCGGTGGTTGATTCCAGCGGCTCAAACACCCTTGCAGCTAAAAACATTGTGTGCAATTTTACATTTGAATTCATCTGGCTCAAACTTTCAGACTCTGGTGGTCGTTCTTGGAAGTTACCAAGCCCTTTCCACCCGGCGCTCCCCCTCTGCAGAGGTGCACCCAGCCTGTAAACAAGTCACCTCTCCACCTCCTTTGCAGTAAACAAACCAGATCGAGCTATTTAGGTTTCTTACTGCAAAACATCTGCTCTAGCCCTTGAACTGCTTTTTAGCATCTTTTCCCAACCTCTTCTGATTTCTCGACTTCCTTTCTAAATTTTGGAACCCAAATATAGACAAAGTCCCTTTCCCGTCTCACCAGCAGCATATTCAGAGGCCAATCGATTCCCTGCTCTGACTCACGGCTCCCCTGGTTTATATAACCAAGGCTTTCTCCAGCCCTTTCTGTCAGAGCCCTGCTACGAAACCTCCAGCAGCGCTGCTCGGGGCTGCCGTCGCTTCGTCATCTCCCCCGGTCGATACCCGTGCGGGTACGAGTCCCTCAGTCTGGCAGCCTTGCCCGCGCTCCTGCACCCAGGCACAGACCTCCGCATTTAGCTGTATTCAAATGTATTCTGGATGTATTCAAATTGGGAGGTATTCAAATGTGCAGCGAGCAAGCCACGCAGACTGCTATCTTCATCATCCACAAATTTAACAGCAGTGACTTCAAATTTACTTCCTGATCAGCAATGAAAATGTCAAATTACAGTAACTAATTTTAGGAGATCTCACAGTTAACTAGCTCTATTCCATTTATTCTATGACCTGCTGGTATTGGGTACCAATTTTTGTATTTTTTTTATTATGGCATTATGCAATATGAAATCAAACATGTTTTTTGGGAAGCCACATTTAAAGTGATTCTAAAGGGAAAGGTTGTTCAGTCTAAAAATAAATGCTTCAGTTTGATTTCTCGCTTTAAAAAGAAAACCAGATTTCCATTTTACTTTAAAAAAGTAAAAGAACTTTCATAAAGACAAGTCATTTCATCCTGAAATATCATAAAGTATTGATACGACATCTTAAAACGTCAGATTAACAGCTTGTTTGCTGCCTGCCTCATCAGGTTTTTGTTGAATCCTGGCACACAGCTAGGCAGGGGCATGCGCGGGGAGGGCTATTTTCGGGATGGAGGGATGGGATCAACAGGCAGTGCCAACACTGGCTTGTCTCCTGCAGGTAAGTGCCCCAAGCTGCTGTGGGGAAGGAGATCCCAGCTGCCCGCTGCTGCTTTACAAACTCAGCACCCCTGCACCACAAAAGGGCTATTTTGGTGGTGTGTTTTAGGGGTTTTTCCATATATTTTGTTTTTTAAGCCAGCCATGAAAGGACTGTTATTCCAGAGTTGTGTGGACTTGGAAGCAAACAAAATGGAGCCCTGCGGATTTCAAATGTGCAAGTGTTTAAAAGACAAAAGCTCTGAGGAAGAAAACGATTGAATCTCTTCATCTCTGCGTGGATCTTAGAAATACTGTAAGGAAACGTAGCTTCATCTAACAAATTGGCTTGACATGTCCCATTAAGGACAAAATTGCAACATGGGGAACTGTGGGTAATTCTCTGCCTTCTGTTTTCTTGGTTGTACCGTAAACTATTCTCAAAATGCTAAGGAGTGCCAGAAATGACATGTCATTAGTGTCTCCAGCAGGACCTAATTTACATCCCATTACCCGCCAYGCCAAGCGCTGCGATGGCTGTGCATCCTGAGCAACCCGAGCGGCGAGCAGGAAGGGGTCTCCCGGGCGCAGGCAGGGCTGGGAAGGCGGCACGGCGCCTTCCAACTATGGATGCTGCGGGACCTCTTTTATGAAAAAAGCAATTCTCTGATAATCACCACTGACGCTGCATCATCATTACTGTGAGCTCTGCTGCTCTGGACCACTCCTGTGGGGATACAGCGGTGCATTTTTATGAGGGAGAACCGGACCTCCTCCGCCAGCGCGGTCGGAAGAGGCTTTCCGTAGGAGTCAAGGGAAGATCCAGGCGGGGAGAGACTGTGGGAGGGCTCGGGTCCCACCTCGCACATGGAGCGGGGCCAGCCATGAGCAAGGGCAGGCTCCCAGGGCTTTCTTAGGGCTAAGGGATGCTTCCACCACCCTTCTGAGGGTGAAAGTGATTTTAATGTCTAGCCTGCTGCTAGAGCTCCATTCTCCTGGGCACTTCACCCATGAGGTCCCCTCAGGATGGGGGAGCCTGGTCCTGTCCCAGGGGACATCCTCCAGGAGGGGTGGCCTGTAACACCCCTGGGAGGCATCCCATGAGCGGGAAGCTGYGGCTGGGGCAGGTGGCATCGGGAGGCACCGCATGGCGGAGGGCGGGCGCGAGGCATACGCACAGCTCTCGATCTCCAGCGTGCAGTTCTGCTGGTCCAGGGGGTACCTCCGCAGATCCATCATGCAAGCGGCTGTGGTGGTGATCCTGAAAGGGGAAGGGAGAAAAAAAAAAAATCAGTTGTGTGCTTTTTCTCACCAAAAAAAAAAAAAAAAAGGAGAAATGAAAGGCAGATGTGAAAGTCAGGCAGCATTTGGGGCCGYTGTTTCCCTGGAAACCAGGGAGATCTGTGGTGGGAGGCGTGCGGGGCGGGGGGTTGGATGCAGCTCACCCTCAACTGCACGGCTTAAACCCTTCGTGACTCACATCAGCAAGGCAGTATCTCTATTAACGGGGTGGGGAGGGATTTGTGTTCCTCCTCTGTCTCTCCCTTGAGAGAGACAAAGAAACCGGGAGTAGGCAGAGCTACGGGCAGGGGGGGAAGAGGAGAAGCAAGTCAGTTTGTAAGAGGGAGACAGACGACACGTGTCCGTAAAACAGAAGATGCACTGATTAAATTGCCCAGCAATGACCAATGGAGAAGAACAGCTGACCACATTATCATGACCCTTTCCTCCTGAGTTGCCTCAATTACCCTATTTGCAGCGCCTCACCCACCCATGCCCGCTCCATTGCACYCACTTTGGTACTGCCAAATCCAAAAGCCCAGACCCGACTGATGGGGCCCTTCTTCTCCTGTGGGCTCACGGCTGTGCAGAGTCACTCTTGCGCAACTGATTACATGATCAAGTTTCAAGAAAGACACGTGAGTGGGTGTGTGTATGCCCCCAAAAAATAAATATGGGGAGAGAATGAGGGTCAGTGTTGCTTTGAGGGTGTCAGAGCACGGGGTGGGGGCAGAGCGGCACAGTGCCMGCAGTGGGGTTCACATGAGAGTAGGAGAAAGGTTTGTGTGTGTTACACATTGTACATGAAGGAGCATCGCTCTCTGGGATGGGGAATTTTGGGGTAGGATAGATGAGGGAAGAGGGCATGAAGCAGGGACAGAGCAAATCAACAGCTAACTCACCAGCCTGGCAACGCCACCCTGGAAATAGGCTGCCCCTATTTCCCAAATATATTGCTCACCTCACCCTTTAATGCAGTTTTTTCCTGTGCAATGTATGTGTGCACAGTGCTGAAGAGGGGGGAGAGATTGGTGCATTCCCCCCCGTCTTTTTTTCAATTAACCATCTGGAAGGCATTAATCAAACTACACTTTTTTACTATGTAGGCATAACCAGTGAACTGTTAACAAGAAAGCTTTATCTTCTGAGCCCTGTGGCCTGGGAGAGAGAGAGGAGGGGAAAAAAGGAAAAACAAGAAAGCAGAGAGGATGAGATGGCGAACCAGCAAAAAAGAAGGAAAAAAAAGAGAAAAAACATCAATGAAAGAAAAAGAGACCAGAAAGGGGGAGAGAATGGGTGAAGCTGGACAGAAAATTGGAAAGGGGGACAAGAAGGAGGGGGTAAGCACCTGCAGGAGAGGGCTGCCCTGGTGGGGGTATCAGGGTGGGGGCTATAGCAGGGCAGGGGAGCAACCCCGCAGAGCTGCTGGCTCTTTAAGAAATCTCGTGTGCTAAATTTATCTCTCTGCTGTCTGTGAAGACTGTTTGTAGGAGATTAAGCCTTGAGGAGAGCCTTTGCCACTGCCTGCCGTGCTATAAATAGATCCAAAGAGACGGAGGGAATTTATATATATCCTCACTGGGTCTAGATACAACATTGCAACTGCCCTCTCTCCAAGCAGGGGGCCCAAGTGAGCTCTTAACCCTTTTATCTGTAATGCGGTTGGGGTGGAGGAGAAAGCTCAGAGAGGGAGAAGGGTAACAGGGCAGGAGGCCACTTAAAAATTTTCAGGGTGGCTTTGGGATTGCATGTATTGCTTTTACAGCCTCCCAGTTTGGCACCTCTAGGAGTGCTGCTGGAAACTCAATGCCTCTCCCACCCTAATGCTCCTGGACCAGGGTAGCTGGGCACAGGAGACCACACTGGAGGAGCAGACCCGAAGCACACCTGGGAGGAGCTGCACCTTGCCAGGAAAGCCCAAAGTGGCAGGTGCAGAGTCCGTCCTGGCCAGGCACTGAGACCAAAGAGTCACGAACGGGTATGACTCATCCCCCTATGCCGCACACGGCATATACTGTATATATTATACTGCACCCGTGGGAAATAGCAGTTACAAATGTGTTCTCCTGTTTTCCCTAAAGTGTGAGATGCAAAAATGTATTAAATGAAAATTTTCCACCCCATTTGTGGGACCCCGTGGGCTAAAAYCTTTCCACAGTGTCCATCCCAAAATTGCAGCCTGGCTGGCTAAGTTGCCCACACAAAGGACATTCAGGGGAAGCCTTTTCTGGTTCAAGAGGGACCCTCTCGCCTCTCGACAGGATTTGCTTATCACCTGCAGTGCTGCTTGGAAATGCAGAGCACGACACAGTGAGCTATGGCTACCACACTCCATGCGCCAAATCCTGCTAACACTAACAGCCGGCATAAAAGCAGAGCCACTCCAATGATTTTTGCAAGATCACACCAATTTATATCAGCAGAGATTTACATCAGGGCAGAATTTAGCCCTGTTGATTCAAAAAGAAGAGCACCTCAGGACAGGTAGGACGGAAAGGAGAAAAACAAGATTAAGAGGGCATCTGTCCTCAAAAGTCAGATAATTTCTCTCTCCTGATTAAAGGGCGGGTGTATCCACACTATATAGTTCAGCATCCTCCAGAGATACCCCAGTTGGCTGCAGGTCCCAAACTCCTGGTGATCTGCCCATGATCTGACCCACTGCTCGGTCAGGTGAGAATTGGGACCATGCAGGGTGAAGGTTTTGCTCTGTTTTCAGAGCAGAGGTAGCACAGCCGCACGCAGCTGTCCCGGGCTGTAGCTGCCCGTCTGGAGCATTTCAGCTGCGGTGCCGTACCCATGGTGAGGTGCGCCCAGCAAGCCCAGGGACACCAGCACCACAGGACCACCTGGATGTGGGGTCCTGCAGCATGACAAGATGCGAGGGGCAGCTGGCCTGGGGCACCAGGTTCAGCTCAGGTCCTGCCTCTGGGTTTCCTAAACCCTGATAAACCAGCCCTACTTGGGATAAAGCAAGTGGTATCCCAGAGAGCAAGGGGGTGTTTAATTCTTTAGACGTCAGATCTCAAAAAGCATCCTGGACACCAACTTCCCTTTGCCATACCCTGCTTGAAGTCCATGGGTGACCCACAGCACCACAACCCCGTCATTGCTTTTTACAGCACCTGCCACTGTTGGTGAAATGTCCACCTGTGGCCTCTGTGACTGACTCCACATTCACTTGCTCCTAGAGAGGCCAACAAGAGATTTCTATAGCTCCTTTGGTGACTGTGTACTATGGGCAGGTGGGACTCATAAAGGGATGAGAGGCTCCACTCACCTCTTGCAGCCAAAGGGGAATGGGAGCAAAACTCAGGCACCCCAGCAACCTTTTGGGGTCATGGCACATGCCATCTCTCGTCCAGAAGGCCACAGGACCAACCTCTGCCTCATGCTTTGGTGGGTATAAATGTATTACCTTGATATGCTCTGAGCTGTTGTGTGAAGAGATGTGCTTGCTTGGCACATAGAAGACAGCATGGGGAGGACTGGATGGAGAGATAGGGGGGGGGGATTGACACTGAGGAGCTCCTGGGTGTCTCAACAGGGTTAACAGGCGGTGGAAGGGAAGTAAGAGGTGGAAAAATGAGGAGAGGATCAAAGAGTGGCATGAGCACTGATGGGGGAGGCAGGAGTGGAGATGAGAGATGGGAGAGCAGATACTGCAGGACAGGAGGGCACTGGGGTAAGGGAACAGAGAAGAGGTATCAGGGGAAGCAGGGGTAAAGCAGACTGGGGAAGGAGAGCTGGAGAAKAACAAGAGGTTAAAAGACAGAAAGCAGAGGAGGAGTGGATACTCACTCTGTGAGAAAGGAGATGAGGAGACAGAGAACAAACCATCGCCCTGTAAACAGCTCTAGACAGAGCACGCTGCCTCCAGGAGATGCGACCAAAGCGAAAGGGAGCAGGGAGCGTGGGGGCCGGAGGGAACGCTGGGGAAGGATGCCACCTTCCCCGTGGCGTTAGCAAGAGGCGCTGGCGCCTGGCCAGGCTGCGTCTTCTCCCTCCCCCTCCTCCTCTCCTGCTTCTCTACCCACCTCCCTCCCCTTTTAAATTCAAAAATTTGTGTGGTGTGAAATTTCATCTGCTTTGACAGCGATTCACAGAGACACTGCCCATCGGAGGGGAGAGGCTCGCCTGCGCTTTGCACAATGCGCTCAGTGAAGCGGACCAGCTCCCTCCAGCTGCCAAGCCCGGCCACCACCACCACCMCCCTCCATCTCCAGCTCCCCTTCCTCCCTCCATCTCTGCCCACCTCCTGGGCCTCCAGGTCAGTCCCCTCACGTGTCACAACCTTTACACCTCCTTCCTCACAAAAAAGACATCCATGCCCTTGCCCTAATCRTTTCTCCTGAGGTCTGTAGGCAGTTGAGCTATCAAGCAGCCAAGTCCTCTCTGCCCTGCTACTCTGCTGCACGGCTAGCAGGCAGACACAGTTCATCTGGAGGGAGACAGGGCTGTGGAGAAACCACCATACATCTCAAAAAAAAAAAAAAAAACAAAAAAAGGGACATGCATTCATGAGATGTCGAGCAGCTCTGGCAGGCTGTGGGCTGATGGGGAACCCCCTTCTCTGCCAGCACCCAGTGGATCCAAGCAGAAGCCAAAGTAGCATGGGTACCTCACTCTGGAGAGCATCCTTCAACCCCAGGAGAGGTAGAGACCATCTCTAGAAAAGCAGCCACGAAGCTCTAAGTCACACAGGATGAGTGCCAGGTCTCTATTTGTTACAATGAGGAAAGCTCTGCCCACCTGAAGCTTGTACTGACAAAGCAGATGCTGGCACAGAAAGGGTAACGCTGTCCCTCCGCCGCTGCCTGCTCTGCAGGCTGAACCTGGCAGCAGCAAAGGACTGTCCCACCACAGCTGCAGCTCAAAAAGGAATGCTCAAGTTTCTGTAAACCATCAGTCCTCCACAAATATTTCAGTTCTCTGACACGAACACCACCAGCCATTTCACTCCCTCTCTGATTCTCCTCATCACTGTTTACTTGTTAATGGCTTCTTCTGTCTTATTTAGAATGATTATATAAGTTCACAGAMACAGAGCAGCATAAAGCTCCGACCTGCTATTAAAACCTGCCACGGTTGAATGTCTTCTTTCCACCTCCTCCTTATCCCGTYGCTGGCCGCATCCAAGGTAGCTGCCCTTTCAGCTCCTGCTCCAGTCAGATCTCCCTCTACCAAACTTCAGCTCTGRAGGCCCTCAGCTGCCCATTCATCCKCTAGATCATCTTCAGTGTGTTAGGAGAACCAAATTCACCAGCTACAAGTGTAAGGGGCAAAAAATTACTTCCCTAAAATACCATCTGATTTCAAAAGGGGCAGGTCCAGACTCTCTAAGAAGGACTGGGTGGGAGAGAGGGGAAGACTCYTTTGAGGGGTTCCTAAAGCAAGCGGGGTCCCTTTCCCCTTAAGCTCATCCTTACAAAATAAACTACTGCACTGTCTGCATCATAACTGTGTCTATACCAGCAAACTAAACATGCCTGGCACTGGTTTCTGGGTACAGAACAGCCTTTGTCTACACTTAAATTCTTACCCTCCAGAAAAAGGGTCTGGCTGCATGTGAAATGCCTATTGAGAATGGTCACCAGCCTCTGCTGTGCGCTAACTGGGAAACGCTCAAGAGACTGTTCGTGGTCACAGACCAAAACCAGGAAACAAATTGACTATGCAGGCCACTGATGTCCAGTGCCCAGGAATGTTCCTTSGGCTTCAAAAGGATGCTGCCTAAATTTCAGTATGGATGAGAATAGGAGGAGTATAACACAAATACCCTCACCATTGCCTTCCTAATTCAAGGGGAGACAGAGCCAGCAGTTCAGGCACTTACCCTATTTTGCAGGTATGGATTAAGTGTCATTATGCAGGGACTAACACCAAAAAATGTTTATCGTTTGCCGTGAGAGTGTTTAAGTTGCTGGTTGCAACTTTTTGGATTTCAGATCTCCCRAGAAGCTGAAGATGTTCCTGTCCCCCCAGGACACAGACTCCCAAAGCYCACAGCAGTTTGCAGCAATAAGGAGAACGGATGGAGGCAGCTCGGGTTTTGCAGGACTTGTGCAGGCTCACCCCATGGGGCAAGTTAGACTCATAAGGGAATTCTGGTGACTAAGTAGAGAGAGAGGCAAAATTGCTTTTTTGCTGAACACAGGAAAAAAATAAAACTGAGTTTTTACTCTGTACATTCTCAAAGTCAGCCATAAAAACATGCTGGCAAATGTCACCTTCTGCCTGGCAGTAAGCACAAACTTCGAAGGGCCTGGAGGGATTTATAAACCCGTGGTGAATTTTGCCATTCTTTTAACACGGTCTGATCTTTGCAAACTCCTGGAGGTCATGTTAGAACCAAGAGCAAGGCAAGGATATGGAGTATTTTCCCCTTGTGTCTGCTTGGCTAAAACTGACTCCATAAGCCTTGGGACAACCCTGCTAAAGTCACTCTGTTTCCAGAAGCATCTGTGCTTGCATAGGCATCCTTTGATAAATAACAGTGTGCACTGCACTCAGATGGGGGAGGAAAAAAAAGCTCTTCTAAACTAGTACTCAGGGTACCGGTCATCTAAATCAACAGTTTTTCCACCCCGGGAGAGTACAAAGCAGAGTTGCCTTGGCTRCAAGGTTTTGCTTTTCTGCCTCTTTATTCTATTCCAAATGCGCTGTGCACCTGGCAGGTTGTCAACCGGATTGGGGAACAAGAGAGACCCAAGTGGAACATGTTTAAAAAGAGACTCATCTGTTATGGTTGCTTCAGACAACAGTTATCTGCATTTAACGGAGCAGGAGGTCTCTTCCTTCAACAGCATCAGGCTGGGATGAAATTGAATTAATAAAACAGTAAGCCATGACTTAAACTTGTGGGATTCGGCAAAAATAGACAGGGTCCAGGGATGGGCTCAGACTGCTGGCTGGGATAGGATAAGCAGGAAGACTAAGAGGTGCTGCTAAGGTGAGCCRGGGGTTCAGGGCACGCAAGCTGTTTCAGTGATCTGTGAGGAGACAGTGGGAATCAGCTATTTGTGGCTACTCCTTGACCTCTATTTTTGCTAATAAACAAGTCAGACTTATAGGAGATGTAGCACAGGCAGCACTTCCAGCCAGGCCCTGATGATGCTTGCCTCTGTTCTTGCAACATTAAGGATGGAGAAGCAGCTCTGGCTTGCTGCTTTATGCTGTTTTAGTGAGCTCCAATTTCTTCCACAGCCTCTAAGATTATTCTGAAATTCCATATTATTAAACTTCCTTCCAGTGTTTCCAGCTAAGTCTCTCATCCCAACCCTAGGAGGCAAAAATGCAGAAGGGGATCTGTCCTTAACCTCAACTGGGGAACTGAGCTCCTAATTAAATTCTCATTTCCCTTCACCCACCTAACGAACTCTTCTCCCACCCCCACATCTTTGTGCTAAGGAGCTGGTCCAAAGCAGAATTCCGTGGTGGGAGCGATACAAGGCTGCAGGATTAGCTCCAAGGGGCCGGGCAGATGGACATAAGCCCAACTCTTTGCACCCAAGCTGCCAAAGGAGAGATTTCTGTTGCCTTTGCCTAACCTGCGGAGGGAGCAGGCAGAGCTACTAGAGACAAGGTAGAGCCTGAATCATCTCTCACATTCCCAGAGAAATCTCTCTCAGGGAGGGAAGGGGAAGCAAAAATAGTGGATTTCTTCCCTTCTGGCCTGTGAGATGGGAGAAGAAAATTGCTCAGTGGTCTCAGTACAGAAAATAACTCCTCTGCCTTAACCCATCAGGCCATCTTCTCTGCAGGAAATCAATAACACCCATGTAGAGAACAAGGACACAACTGCAAACAGCAGGCTTCAAGTGAGACAGGAGCAGGAGAAACCCTTCTACCAGCTGCAGAACCCAATAACTCCAGGCTTCGACCTGGGGAACGCAATACAGACAGGACTGGGTCCTGATCAAGGAACAGGTTGGAGATGGGAGCTATGAAGAAGTCCCCAAAATGAGCTCCAGCAGATCCTCAGCCGTGGGGAGCAGTCAGGGCAGCCCTGGAGGCACTGCACAGCAGGGTGGCATGAGGGGCTTTGACAGCATACCTGGTGTTGGGTGAGCGAGCGGGCGGGATGCTTGACGTACGCCTGTTAACCTGTGTAAGGTGAGCTAGAAGTGGTGCTCTAGCTGCTGCCTTGCCCAGGAACAAGGCCTGGTCCACAAGCGGGTCAGCAGTAGCTTGCTGCCATGCGAGGGCCGACATCCCCCCGGAGCCACTGCCTTGCAGGGAGTAGCTGACTAATGGGAACTTGCCCCCGTGAAAATTAGAAATTAAGTGCTGCCAAAGGAGATACGCCCAGCTTCTCTCAGCTTAAAACTGCAAATTTTGAGTTGTTTGAAATAGGACAATTCTTTCCCCCTTGATTTAAGCACTGGACAGATATTTACCGTGATGAGGATAGCAGGGGTCTGCTTCCCCAGGAGAGCACTCCCTGGGCTCAGAGCCCTGCTATGCCTTGGCACCTTTGCATGCATCCAAACTGCCTCATCTCTAAACCACACCTCTCATTGCAGTGACTATCATGGACAGGAATAAAAAAAACCCACAAACGTGCACATGCTCCCCACCACCACTACCACCTTCGCAGGAGGAGATCCCTCATTCTTTGTGCACAGGATTTAGTCTCCATCATCAAATTCCTCTGCAGTTTTTCAGCTGCTCGGTTTACATTGCCTGGGCTCCTCGCCAGCCCGGCATTGCATCTCACTTGCTGTCCACCCAGCTTTGCTCCTGCCTCCCAGCATCCCACTCCCCCTGCGAGCTCAGGGGTGCAGTCTGGGCTCCTCAAAGCACCTGTTTTGCTGGAATCCAGTTTTGTCCCTAATTAGAATGAAATCAAATGGCTCCAAGATTTCCCTGAAGGATGTTTTAAAGCTGGTTTAAAATATGATTTCAAATTACCATATGGAATTTCAGCATTGTTACAGTTGTTTCTATTTTTAGATCTCTGAAAACAGATAGCAAAATACTGATGACATCAGCATTTGACAGGTGTCAATTTGTTTCACTACCAAATGAATGCTACTACATGGTCTAGAAAAGGAAATAAAAATCTCAGACCGTAATGTATAGCTTGTATGTGTGATAATGTAAAGCTTATTGAATATTGTGGCAGGGGTGGACTAGACAGTCTCTGGAGGTCCAGAGAAAGCCTTTGATGATTCTCTATGTTACTCTCAAACGTCAGTAGTGGTAGTAAAGTAGCTTGAAATAGTGAGGGAAATATTGACATAAGTGAAAAATTCTCTACATAAAATTAGGAGTGAAACATCAACATTCTCTGAAATGCTTTTTCTTAAATGAAAAATGTCTCCCTAATTTTTTGTTTAAAATTTGATGAAACCAATGCAATTTCTGACAAAAAGCCATTAGGAGGAAAAATATATTGAATTCAGCCAGTGGTACCCAGCTCTTCCTCACTATGTTATCCGCCTCCCTCCACTACACAATAGCTGATGGCTTTGCCTTTGTGGGTAGCTCCTTTAACCCTCCCTTCGTATTGCAGACTTTCCACAACATTTCAGCACTTTCCTGCTGCCTGCCACAGGTGACCAGCTCTCCTATGCTTCACAGGCACTTTTAATTCCTGCAAGGTGTTTGGGGGCCGGGTGAGTTCAGGCACCATCGCACCAGGTTACACCTCCTAAAAACCCTGTCAGCTCTGCCGGTTWGCATCCTCCCACCGCAGACCAGACATCCCGCTTCGTGTTTGCGGAGATAAGAGTGCCCTCTGGGCTGGATCTGGGCTCCAGGCCCCCCGTTTGGCCTTCTGGGATTTATGCCATCTGCTAACTCGTTGGGAAGGGGGTAGGGAACACCGGTCCCGACTCCAGCCCCGCAGCAGCCCGGCATCGCCACCCCGGCGCAGCCTGCTGCTGTTTATGCATTCCTTTTGTTGGAGGCCTGGCAACCAGCTTTTAATCCGAGCCCAGTCTGAATCAATTTTGGAGCAAGTTTTTGTATCAAATGCTTTCCTAAGATGTAACTGTATCACATCTGCTGCACTCCCTTCATCCACTAATTTACTAATTCTACCAAAAACAAGCATATGCTTTTCTGACACACAACTTTGACGATGGAGCAGAGCGGAGGAATAAAGGGCTTCATTTGCTCATGCAAACAAGTTATCTGAAGCCTGATCTTGTCCTCACTGGAGTCAGAAACAAAATACCCATTGACTTCCGTGTGAGCTAACTTGGACCTTGGGGTCTGATCCAGCACTTCAGCCTGATCCTGCCTTGAACACTTGCTGAAGGCAGGGGCCTGCCAGGGTGTCATCCTCCCCGGTCTCTGACATCAGAGAGTGCTGGAAAGAAAAATGACTGTTGTGCCACAAATAGCATGATTGAGTCACTTTGCTACAGGATCGGCTCAAAGGAGGGGGAAGTGACTGGTGAGAAGGTAGCAGGAGACGGAGCAGAGCTGTGGTATCTCGCTCGGGGAAAAACAAACAGGCAAATAAAGGAAAAGAAACAGAAATTGCCTCCTTTGGCCTTCTTCCATCAGGGCAACTCCATTTTATGAATCCTTCCAAAAAATGCAGGAAAAGACAAGAACAGGCTTCAAAACACAGGGAGGACCTGAACTTTTCTTCCTGTTTGCAGGACAAGCAGGGGTGCATTTTTACAAAGATAAAGGGAACACAGCTGAATATTCAATGAYCGCTTTCTTACCTGCTTACACCTGCTGTGCACGTGGCTATGTATTTTTGAATAGGATCACAGTTATTTGCACCTGCAAAACTGCACCTAGCACTTCTGTTGTCAGCAAAATCGCAGGTGCAGGAGTCAGTACAGAAAGCAGCCCTAAAGAAAACATCCCCCATACCACGATGAATAAAGCTAGAGGGATTTCAAGCATTCAGGGCACATGGCTTGTMCCCCAAAACCCCAGTGCTTTCAGGATAGTAAAAGCCAGCCATCCTGACCCGAGGTACAGTTCGGGAACAGGAGCCACAKTTGTTCAGTGCTTCGTTTTTGCAATTGCCATTTTCCCCAGGGGCAAGAGGACAGCTTCCAGGAAAACCAGCCAAAAGTTAAAASAGCACGGGCAGCTCTTACTATAGCCCTGGAAACAACAGGGGCAAGCAGCTGTCATTTTCTTTCTTTTGGCCTGGATGTAATTTTCCTCATCTCACCCTTTTACACAGGTCAGGCAAGGGGGCCGAGCTCCCTCCCGGTGCTGCTGGACCCAGTGGGAGGGAAGGGAAGGGACAGTGCAGGAGGTGCTTGCGCAGGGTCCCAGCCGGAGCCAGCCTGAGTGCAAACCCCCCAAGGACTTCCACTGCCTGTCACCTGTGCTGCAGGGTTCACACTGCTCGTTATTTGAGCTGACTAAATGGCAGCTGATAAAAATATACTAGCATTTCTGCTTCTTTTGCTATGCAGGTGTGTGCAAAGATTTCCCACCAGCCTGGGGGTGGCAGCCCTACGCTCAGGTGGGCTGGCTCAGCAGCAAAGAGCAGCCTGAGCTTAACAGCACTCTTTGCCCCCTCCTTTCCAACAGGCTGAATTTATGCTCCTACCTACCCCAAGTCAAAGCATCTTCTTGCCTAGCATTCACTCTTGTTTTAACACAATGAGGAGGAAATTTGGGGTAGTCAGCTGTGGGAAGGCTGCAATCTTTCTGGTGGGTCAGTAARGCTGACTCAGGGCTCCCTGGCAGTATCAGCCAAATATCATCACTGGCCCAAGGTAGAGAGATGGATGTACCTGCCCCAGGAAGGGAGAGGCAGAACTCAAACAAAGTCACACAGTTGGGCTCTTTGCACCTCTTGCTGACTCTGGGCCTGGAGCAAAAGGCATCCACTAATTGGARGGAAAAAGTAGTACATACATCACCCCATGTACCACAGCCTGTCCCTCAGCACCAGCAGYGACTGCTGCTTTTTTGGCTTCCCAGGGCTTTGCCATAGGGAAAGCAATGGACACAGCCACCTTGCTGCCCTGGCAGGATGATGCCCTGGGCAGCACCCTACTTTGCTATGCCTACACCCAACCCTACCCTCCCCAAAACAACCCTGCTACTTTCCTCCCTGGAGGAAAAAAAATCATAAAAAGTCAGACTTTGCCACAAAACATGAAGAAGCAGAGGAGCTKATACTGTAAATGGGAAGGGTGGGTGTACCCTCTTTGAAGGAGAAAGGTCTTTCCTCCCCCTTTGCTGCACTGGGACGTAAGCCCAGAGYTGCTATCGCAATCATTTGTGAACAYGGAGGCAGGTCTAAAAAGCCAGCTGTGAATTTTGGTAGTTGAAAAGGGAAAAAAAAACCCTAGGAGAAATGCTCAAAKCAGAAAAATACAAGGTTGGGAAAATCATTGCCGAGATTTCAGCTACAGCATCCAAAACCTGTACTCTTACCTATAACTGCAAACCCCCCTTTTAGCCCTCTGCCCCCTCCATCTAACTTTCTTACCTACCCTGGCATCTCCACATATCCAGATAATACAGTAAGGTCAACCTTTGCCACCTCCACCGCACACAAGCACAGCACTTTCAAAGGCTGTGGACTTGCCCACGTTAATTTATTCCAGACACYACAAAAAGCCTCCTCACTAAGGACCATTCCCCTACTAGATATCAACTGTCAAGCCTCAAACTTCAGAATTGCTCTGGTAAAGAGTCMTTTTTTTAACAGTACAAAAACATGTCTCCTATCTCATACTCAAAAATGCCTAAAGTGATTTGACTCAAATGCTACAGAAATTCAGCCTTAGATACGAGAGTAACAAAGTCTGATCTCCATAGGCCAAACTTGCAGAAAATTATAAGCAACTGAAAATGAGTGTTTCAAATGGAAGTGTTATGCAACATGAATGACAGTGACCTGAAATGYCCAGAGCAGACTATTCCCATCTCCAACATTTGTCTATAGCAGCACAGGAAACTTTGGAGGCCTGAAGGAAACAAYCATTTCCAGCTTGGAGAAAGAACAGATACTTCAAACTCTGCAACACTTGAGTATCTTTTGGGCTTTTGGGTCCTTGCCTTACCAGAATATCTTTGGAAATGGGGGAAGTTTAGATGAGATGTCATTCTTGACCACAACCAACAAAGATTCCACTTAGACTTACCTCAGGCCATACAGGACAGTCCCATCAGGATGGAGCCGAATCATGCGATTCTTCACTGTCACCCCATGCAGAAAGGACTTCTTGTCATTCAGGAAATAGGTGTCAGGCAGCCACAACTGGTCAGCCACCCGGTTGTCYAGGGTCAGGTTGAGAGGAAGGTCGTTATATGCCAGGCGTTTGTCCCGCCAGCTCTGCTGGAAGTACATAGTGATGGTGTAGTCCTGGGAGAGAAACATGCAAACATCAGCCTGGCTCCAGGGTAGGGATGTAACTCAGTCCCTCCACTACCATCGCTGCCGAGACCTTTGGTGGGTCTCCAAATTCCTCAGCACCCAAATGTTTGTGTCCGCACCTCCACCAGTTGGGGGGGGACTGTGCTTTTTTGTAGAAAAATGGAAACAAGCCTGAGCTTTGTAGGGGACAAAACAACATTACATGACTCCAGACAAACAAACCTGCATCCCACTCATGTTGTCCCAGCCTGCTTAGAGTTTGGCTGCAAAACTAGTAGTAGTTAGGACTACAATAGCACTAGAGGGTGTCAACCAACAGTGGGCTACACCGTACCAAAGACTTCAAGGATTGATCTCCCAATAAAGTCATATAAGGGTGTCTGGACACCATGCAGTCATGCTCAGCCACTGCTTGTTACCACATAGTTCATAAAAGCCAATTTTATTTTGAGTGGAAACTCAGGAGATTCCCAAGGGCACATGGAGAATCTCACCTCAAGGCCAAGGTTTCAAAGTCAACCCCGGCCAGCCATGACAAGCTATTAGCACTTGCCTCGTTATATGAGCTAAGTTGGGAGTTCATTGTAATTCTCAGGAAGGGACATATGTGGAGGAAATCTGTCACCAGTGGAGCATGATCCACTGGTAAAGGGGCAGTTCCTTAACCATCCCCAGCTAGCACAATGCCATACATATCTCCTGCTCCTCTTCTGTTCAATAGTAAAAGGTTGACACTTAAAACTATTGCTAAGACAAGAATTTTATAGGGGGCAGGGAAAGCTGGTTAATGGCCCACAGCTGTAGGTCTGCAGAAACCATACTAGTTTCTGGGCAGTAACAGCACATCCAGGGGAGATCCAGAGGCCCCAGATCAGCTTTTTCAGAGACACAGTATTGTGGCACTATACTAGAAGAACAATTATTTCTTCTCAGGTAAATAAGTAGTACAGGAAGGGGTCTTGTACACACCAATGRCAGAAAGCATTCTGGCAACAGGTCTTAAATAGGCTAGAAGCCAAGATTTTTTGGGGTAAAACAGCTAGCATTAAAATAACAGAATGTTGATTAGCACAAGTCTTGCTGACAGTGGCCTTAAGAAGTCAATGATTTTTCACAAGTCCTTAAATAAAAAGCATTTTTGCAAATGCATGCAAATGATCCAGAACAGGCGGGGCCAGAGACACATTGTCTCTTCCCAAGCAGATACCTACAGTGGCACAGGAATCCTCCTGACCGCACAGATTTGCATGACGGGCATTTCTGCTCTGCAAATTCCAGCTCTGTGCAAGGGGCTGGTGAGGACCTTGCTCATGCACTAACATCTGGGCTGAGCACAGAGGCATCCTGCCTGCCTGTCTTCTCCCACTGACTTCACTCGAAGCCAGGTTTGATTAGCACCTCTGAAAACAAGCTCAAATAATCCCACATTATGGGTACRCCAGCTTTCGGGTATCTAACTATGATTCAGAAATCTAGATCCACATGCATATCCGAAAGGTCACAGAGTAAATCTGTGGTGTAGACTGGATACAAAAGCTATATCTGTCACTTTATGTGTTATATTGAAAAGAACAAAAACACAGTGACAGCTTTCTGGCCGAGAAACTCTTTTGCTTCGCTTTTTAAAGGACTGCTAAACTCCTGCCTCAGAAGCAAACCAGTCCATCTCTCAGAGGCACAAACATTTTCATTTTGGTCAAGACCTTGCAAAGGAAAATGTTGTCTCCAGTACCCCTCCCAGGGTGTTTGGACCTGCATTGCAGTGAGAGCACAGAGGAGCAGAGTGCCTGAGTTCCTGGAGGCTCTTACCCTCCTTGGTAACAGACTCTTCCCCTGCCTGTGGGAAACTCTGCTACAGAGGCATCATTTCCATCCTCCCCCTTTGAGAACTCCACCCGCACATCTTGGCAAGCTGCTTCACTGACCTGCATTTTCCTAATCCTGGCCAGAGTCCTGCAACACCTCACCCCTAACCAGGCCACCCTGCTGCCATTGCAGGCTCCTGCCAGCCTTCAAGCAGCAGCAGACAAGAGGTGGCTCTGATCTCTAGAAGTCAAAAAGGGCAAGYTACTTACAAAGTGAACAGTCATTAACAACTAAGAGGTACACCTAAACGCATTTCCAGGATTGATGGGAAYAAACTCAGAAAGATGCAGAAATAAAAGCCTACACCCTAGCCACCAGGCTGATGATGTTCTTCAGGTGCAGAGACCTTTCTGGGGAAGAACAGCCAGCCCAGGGCTGAGCTCTGTTCTCCAATCTTCCTGGGCTTCTTGGCACAATAGATTACTTTGGGCAGCTTCATGGAAGTCCGGAGCACTTGATAATCACGGTTCATCTAGTGCCTGAGGTTTCCCTCAGCCCCTCTCTCTGCTGATTCCTGTGCTCCACTTCTCATTCTCCTGCTCTCCCTACCCCATCACATTGTTGAACAGTGGGCAGGATTTCTGGGCAGAAGGAAAAGAACAGGACAAGTGCCCACCCCAGAGAGGCTGGTCCTCCCTGGGAGGACAGGTGCTGCTGASATACTGACGGGCACAGCACCGAGCTATGGGGAAGAGGGATGCTCTGCCTCCAGGCCCCTGGGAGAGGGCAGGGCACAGTCCAGGGGGCTGAAAGAAGTACTGATACGGTCCACTACAACAAGCGAGAGGCACCAGTACTCAGGAGAGAAAGTAGCAAACTTGCCTTCCCCTTTATACCCCATAGACTGGTCAGGCCATTATTAAGTACCCATGTGACAGCCCAGCATCACCACCTGGCCAGGCTCCAGAGCTGAGGAGATCTTAATCATAGCCTTCCTTTCAGAGGCAGATAAAATAATGACCAAGGGTGACACCGTTCTGCAGAAGCAGAATGGCCAGATGGAGCCAATGCATGCAGTGGTTCATAAGTTCAGGAATCAGAAGTAATGAGCCTGATTTTCCTCCAAGTCTTGAACGACAATCCCTGTGTTATAGGGTTTTATCTGTCATTGGGCTAATACAAAGCTTTCCCAAACCTCCCAGTAACCAGTGACATTCACAGATATACCACAAGCTGGGTTTCCCAGCATCACCAGTGGATAGAAAGTTGGCCCATTTACCAGGCTTAATGAAGAGCTTCAAAACCAAAAACACCTGGAGCTCCATGCACCCCTCCAGCTCTTCCTTCCAGCTCACCACTGAAGCACTTTAGTGGGACAACAYGGGTGAACTTCCCTGCCACTTGTGCTAGGGATAAGCGAGAGGGCTTCTTCTGTGCATGCATACCCAATAAGCAGCTTTCTCCACTGCTGCTGCTGGAGGAGTAAGCAGGCAGTGCAGGCAAATATGACTTTCCACTTGCCTCAAAACTAGCAGCCTAGACCCTCTCCACATTGCACCAGTGCAGCTCCAGCAGCAACAAAAATGCTTCCAAATTTCCTGTTGTGCATTCCATGGGGTCTTTCTGGAGGACCATAAAATACTCAGGCAGGGCCAGAGCCTGGCCAAGGCCAGTCACTGCTGTGGCAAGGATGGGAGAGCTTTGCAGAGAGCTCCCAACTCACCCTGCCAGGTACACCTACTGCAGCAGGGAGAAAAGGCAGGACCCATGCTGGAGGGAGCATGCATGTGCCAGGCCACCCTGTGCAACCTCCTGCTTCATCTGGTGGCTACTAGGGGAGGAGAGGCAAGCGTGGAGGAAGGGAGATACCACTCCTCATCAGAAGCTCTGTGCAGGTTGCACTGCAAAGACCTTTGGAAATACTTCAGTGTGAACTTAGATTTCAGTTTTTAAAAACACAGACTGGGACAAAGGAAAGGGGGCTTCTGAAGGGTGGACATGACCGGAAGTTATGTGCTTCCACCTGGTCCTCTGTTCTCCACCCCCAGGAAAAGCAAGCTTTCCAAAGACACCTGCAAACTTTCTCTAGCTAGGCTTTGCTGTTGTAGCTTAAGTGGCCATGTCAGCCTGTACATGCCTTGACCAGCACCCCACTGCGGGAAACTGAAACATTATAGTCAACAGCGCTGGCAAGGGGAAAGCCTGTTTCAGACCCAGATGAGCCCTGCTGAGTCTCACTGACATACAGATCAAGTGCCCCTTATGTCAAAAGAGCTTGTGTGTTTCAAAACAAGCTGTTCCTCTCTCCTCCATCTCTGCTAGCCCAGCAGGGGCTAGATCCCTTGGTTTGTCCCAGAAGYCCAGTACCCTGTAGCTCACAAGCTGCACAGCTCCAACGCTGCTTCCAGCCCTTTGATTTACCGCAGTACTCCTGCGCTGCCCTCCCTGCTTTGCAAGGCAGACCTCATGGCCCAGCTGCGTGAGGGACCGCACTCAGCACTACAGCTCCCCTTCAGCCCCTCACGAAGCCGAGATGGCACCTGAGCCTGCTGGAAAGCTGCTTAGCATGACCATCCCCGTGGGACCCCCTCTCCACATGCCTCCATTCGATCTGCTCTGCTGAGCAGTTCCTTGCGAGCTGTCAGTCCCAGCCCCCCTCGCCTCCCCCGCTCCCAGGTTTTGCAAAGGCTTCGCTCTCTTTTTCTCTCCTCCTTGCTGTGTGACGCACACAAAAGAGAGGTGAGAGCAACACCTGGAGCCGGCAGACACTCGTGTTGCAGAGGTGCTTCCCTGCAAGGAAGGAGGACAGCTCACTTAGAGGCCCCCAAAAGCCCCGGAGAAGGGGGCCTCACATGCTGAAATGACAGTGCATCCTTACCTGCGGGCCTCACATGCTGAAATGACAGTGCATCCTACCAGATACTGAGGACAGGGCTGCTAGTGTCCATCTCCAGACAAGAGAAGGAGACTGGTAGTTACAGCCTTTCCTGAAACTCCGCAGAGACCCCAAACCAAAGACGATGTCAGAGGACTGAACAGTGAAAGGCTGAAATGTTGACACGAGAGGGGCATGGATGGAGGAGGGTATTTCCTGCAGAACCCCAGAGGCAACAAATTMAATCAAGCATGCACAGGGATTCCCCTGTTTCTCAGAGGACAGGGAAGATAAGTCYAAGGGAACAGCAGCTGGGGCACAGCAAGAAGGGAAATAAGCTGGCACCATTAGTATGAATTCAAGAACGAATTTCCACCGGCTCATATTCCAAACACCTGTATTAGCATCTACCATACGAGCCCCTCCACCTCCATTTCACGGGGCCCCTTTGGGAGTGCAATGCTCACCTATCCTTAGAAAGCAAACCTGGACTCACCCTGGACCCTTCCCCACTTGTGCTGGCTCTGTGCAATCTGGGAGCAGAACTGAGCCCACTGTCACAGGAGACCAAAGCTGCCTCTTGGAGCAGAAGTGTCCTAGGAGGAGGATGCCAGATCTGAGCCTAATGGGAACAAACCCACTTGTACAGAGGAAGGCAAAGTTTAAGGAGGCCAAGTCAGTAAGAGGACATGTGGGTCCAGGAAAGGGRACTAACACGGGAGAGTGGGTCACTCCTGGTGCTGTAAGCACAGGCTGGTTGCCACTGAAGCACTGACAGACCGGAGGGCAGGAGGAAGCTGGAGTGCTTGGGGGTAGCAGATGCTATCTGAAGCCACCACAACCCAGGGGAGGACATGGGCATGTGGCCAGTTGTTTGTGGGCCAGCCATGTGCATTAAGCAGCGTGCAGGGATGCATCCAGACCACCAAGGGACACAACACTTCAGGGAGTCAATTCAGGGTGGGAACCTGAATTTCCTTGTCTACAGATCAAAGAACAGCGAGGGATAGAGCAGGACCAGTTAAGGCACCTCAGTAACAAGGGCAGCACTCTGCAGAGACCAGCTTCAGCCTTTAAATGGAAAGCCATCTAAGGCACTCCTTTGCATGCAGTGACACACTGTTAGAGTCTCTAGGCTCAAGGATGCCCCTTTGGGCATCATGTGTCCCTTTCTGCTCACCGCAGTGAGAGAAGGGCTCCAAAATTAAGAAGCCCCCATTCCCCAGAAAGAGCTGCCCTTCTCCTGCACAGTCTCATGTCAGCTTGCAGAACACCAACATGGTATATGTCCCAAGTGGTATTCTTACAAGTGTGCTTGTGCTGATTTTGGAGAGACAGTTGTAYTGTGTCACACCAAAAGTCTTTCTACATCAGTATCCTGTCTTCAATATCAGTAAAGAGAATAGCAGGGAGGAATATAAGCAAAACAGGCTCTCTGTTGTGATACCTAATTCTCCAGCTATTTGAGGCTTAAGGATGTCCTGAGCCAGAGCTGGTACCTTCTTAATTGAAGATACTCAGTTTCTCTTCTGAGAGTTTGTCTTATCTCTCATAATATTTAGCCTTTGGCATTTGAAATCTTGTGGTAGTGAGTTCCACAGTTTAGATCTCCACTGTATTTACATCACTTTAAAACAAGTACAAATCAGTCTTACTTTTTTCTCATTCCCTGTAGTGCTTGCATTAATTCAGTAAATAATCATAACCCTACACTACTCAAGCTTACAGGATCCCACCCCCTTTTAGATACTTAAGGGTTACTGAGCAGAAAACAAATAACTACATGCACTCTCAAAAGTAGTAGAAAGGCTCTGATAGAGGCAGGAAGCAGCAAGGGGGGAAGAACTGTTGCATGGGTTAAACACAGAACAGAGCTGTATGATGACASTATCTGATGTTCTGCAATGGGTTGTTGCACAAGAACAGACTGAAGGCAAGGTAATGGAAATAACTTTCCACAGAGCCTGTGGAATTTGCTGTTACAAAAGCATGAAGACAGGAGCTTAACAGTATTTTGAAAGGTCTASGCATTAATGTGGAAAATACAGTCCAAGTCATAAAAGGAAGGGACTAACAGTAAAGAATAGCCCAAGGACGCAGAGCCTCCTGCTGCAAGGCATAAAGTTCCATCTTCCAACAGAAAGTCACCAGAAGCATCCCTCCCAGGCAGGCTGCTTCATAAACCCTCAGCACAGCTCCTGGGAGACATGGATCATTGGCAGGTTGGGTCAGATCATTTTCCTTTGTGCTGTGACCTGTGGAGTCCCTAATACTAAACATGTCCAGAGGCAGAATTGTGTATGCTCATTGGGAGCTACACTAGACTTGGAAGCCAGGATTAGAAATGGAAGGAATAATGTATGAGAAAGGGTCAAATCTTTGCTCCAAATACAGTATTTCTGGCAACATGGATGTCTCCTGTGCCTACTCCATTTTTGTGGATGACAAATGACTCAGATACCTTTCGGAGGGGCTTTGAAAGTGAAGGTGACTATTCCAGGCTGATAGTGGAGGTTGTGTACCACCAAGCACTTGAAAGGTACTGGAAGCAACAACATTTCTGCAGGGGAGAATGCACACTGCTCTTCTGCTGCTGCATGACTTTAGGCTTGAGGGATAAAGGAGGTTTTGCAACTTGCTTCTAGCATTAGCTGTGCCAATTGACTTTTTCCCCCCCCATTTCCCCTCCACCCCGACTTTGATAAAGCACCTTCTTTTGGGGAACTGACCAAAAAAAAGTCCTTCCTCATATAAGCAAATGACATATGGTCTCCTTGTTCAAGATCACAAAAGAACATTAGGAAAGCCAAGATGCTCCAGAAAGAGGGAGAAAAATGGAACATCTGACTTAGTAAAACCAAGCTGCCACTGCCAGAGACTAATGAACAGTTTGTTGGCTTCAACTTCTTTGATGATTAAACACCAGCTCCTGTTCCCGTCATTCTTGGGAGAGAAATTAAAGGACAAAGTAGTCCTCAAGTATGTTTCATTTTAAGGAGGGGGTAGGGGAAATAAGAGGAATTATTTTTAAGGGGAGGAGACAGAATGTGCCTGCAATCAGTTGCAAAGAATTGGAGCAGTGTAAAATGTACAGGAGAACACATGAAGGACAGAGGAAGACAGCCACGGTTCTTCCTTAGCAAGCTTAAGAAAACTACTTTGCCCTCAGAAGGGATTGTCCGTTTCCACGGACAATCAATGGGTCCCAGACCTTAACAAGCACCAGTTAACCTGACAGAAGTAAATATCTGATAGCAGTCTTTCCAGCTCTAAGACAGCACAAAGTCTGTCCAGACTCTCACCTTTGCTTAGGGCAGGAGGCAGCACTTGTACTTACTGTACTTCTTATGGGGAGAGCATTCTGCCAAAATGCTGCTCTTAATTTCTTTTTTGGTGCAAGCCAGTGTTCAGTTTACAAGTCTGAAGTTCTGCATGACAACTGTTCTACATAAAGTGACAACTATTTTAGATACTGCCCTTCTCCCTATGTTTCAACTTAGCAGGTGAGACAGCCACAATCTCTTTCCACTTCCCCTATTTTTTAATAACCAGATGTCAGCACTGACTTGGGGATCTGGAAGAGCACCTCCCACCTGCAACCTCTCTGCTAGTAATGCAAGGGGACAGGAATTTGTTGGCTTCRAGGATATGCTCTATGCCCTTCTGTGCTGCAGGTCTTTGTGCTCTTGAACTCGTTTTCTTCAGGACCTGAGAAGTACTTTGCATGGAGATGTTCCCCTCACTAATCTGATCTACTTTTGTAGTAATTTGCATGTGTTTAATTGCTGAAAGCATGTCCAGAAACTGGGACACATATCAGCAATATCCTCAACAACTAGGGGTGTGCAARTAAAGTGTCACTTTGTTGCCCTATTTCTCTCCTGCCATGCCCTTTCCCTGCAGCACCTGGATTTGTGCTGGCGCTGCAGGGGTAAGACAGAGGACATACCTACCTGGGTCCTAAGCCAAAGGGCATTGATTTGCCCACTACAAGGCTTTCAGACTTCTGATCCTGTATATCAATGCCCTATSTGAGCAGGAGGCAGCACCATATGTCATCTGCTTAACAGCCCCAGTTATGCTGGAAGCAGAGGTCAAGAGGAGAAAGCCAGAACTGATGGGCACAGGGGTATCACCTGTGCTATGAGAACATGCAAAATAGCAACCTTGTTCAGTGTTACAGGCAGTAATCCTGAAATCACCACCTGCAGCATGACATCTTCCTCAGGCAAGCTCTTAGAAAACAATGCCAGGCAGTTTCTATTCTTAMGCCATAAAATTTGTGAGCTATTGCGTACCATTTCTGCTGGTCTGGTCTCCTCACTTGGTTCCCCATGAACTAGTAGCTGGGCAAAACCCGGAGCCCATTCTACCCCCAAAACCAGGATTGTTTGACCTTCCTATTTCTGCATCACCAGCTAGCTTTCAGTCCAGACCTCATCATAACTCGAGAAATTGTCCTTCCCAGAGACAAACCACTTAATGAGAAATGGTCAAACTCATTTTTGGTACCTATACCTTCCCATGCCAAACCAGCACAGAAGGGCATGTTTTGTCCAGACAGCCAACTAAGGCCAGAGAAGCAAGGCCATACATTAAGTTCAGAAAAAGGTGATGCATGGATCTGACCACTTTTCAGGCAGAAAGTCAAAGGGACCGTGCTTACACTATCTTCTCACTGATAGATGGGCTGGGAACTGGTAAGGACTCATTGKAGTACCAAGAGAGATAAAAACAGATAAGATAGTTAAACAAGGAGGGAGCTCAGGCAGCAAGTCCCCAGCTGAGTAATTTCTTCCAGGAAAATGGCAAGTTAAAGGGCTGGCTGGCTTGAGATAGTGCAGGGAGGACAGCAAGCTGACCCCCCCTCCATGATAAGTACGATGTATGTTTTCCCAAGTGAAGTCTGTCCTAGGAATGACATGGGTCCCAGACAGYGCAGGTAACATGGGTTCTTCCCCCTCCTGGAGATCCTTAAAGACTTATTGCTTACATCTRTGTTCTGCTAGTGTATCAGATATCTCCAAATGGCTTCATCAAGTCTTCTCAAATCCCTTCTCTCTCTTACCATATTTACTTAAGGCAAAATCTTAACTTAGCCCCTTTTGTTGATTCTCTTAACCTCTCTCTAGGTATGCACAAGGTCACCGATTACCACAGTGTGAGACACACAAGCATTAACGCACTATCTCTGTGGAGTCTCAGAGAAGTGTTATGATCATGCATTGCATASCTGGGAAAGGGAGTCTAAGGGTATGCTTATATTACAACAAGCTTTCTGGTTTGAAGTGCTCAGTAATTTAAAACAGATTATGCTGCCATTGGCTTCCGCTGACACATGACAGGAAAACATGGTGCTTTCAGAAAGGCCAACTTTACCTTACACTGTTTGCCTACACTGATCTAGTATGCTACACAACTGCCTTCTGCACACCTACAAGCCATGGGACAGTGCTGGTGCCTGTATCCCACCTCTTCTCCTTCCCCCTCCCACCTAGTTTCTCTCAACTCATCTTTTCGTGTTTTCCCAGCACTACCCTTACTGCCTTACAGCATGTGTTGCCAGTGCCCTCCTGCATACACATATGGGCATATCTAATATACAGCCATTAAAGCTCAAAAATGTTTTTAATAATCACTTTGTATTTAATTAAACATGCAACAACTAGCCTATTAGAGTAAATTAAATTAGAGAGTGAGACATTTRAACAGTGACTAGTGAAGATATCAGTTTCTAAAACCCTCAGAAGGATGGGGGAAGAAAACTGGATTAGGCCAAGGGAAAGATGATGCCGGAAGACCAGACCTTTTCAAAGGGGTTTCACAGCCTCTGCATGTATCCTCAGAGAATTTTCACCTTGTAGTGACTTTCTTACCTCTTGCTTGCGGAGAGATGCTCACTTCAAGTAGTTAAAACTCAATAGGCTTTCTAGCAGGAGCAACCTAGTAACGGAAAAATTTACTTTCTCCAAAACATTCCCAGACCTCTTCACTCCTCTGCACCCTTTTTATATTTAAATGAACATCCTCTTCACCTTGCCAAAAGTTTTATTGGACACCAATCCAGTCAGACTCTACCCCAAGCAGGAGAGGTTCTGCAGCCCTCCACATAGACACTGACTGTAGAGACCACGGGAAAAAAGGCTGGAGGAATGCAGAATTAAAGCAGTTAAGGGGCTTAGTAGCCCATTGGAATTAGGTACTCCAGAAAACACTTCTGGGTATCAATTTCAGCTCACTCGGTGACAATTCTGTAGGAGACTTTGGGCACTTTCACCTATGCCTCATTTTCTCTTATCTGTAAAAATGAGACACTGATGCTAACCTGCCTCCATGCTGCAGCTTGGGATCCCCACATCTCTAGGCAAGTGCTAAATGTGTAATGCACAGAAATGACTTTTTCTCCCTGGGGAAAAAAATTAAATAGAGCTTGTGGCAGTCAAGACCACCAATGCAGTTTGGGGCTGCATAGGTAGGGAATCATGTTATGAATGAAGCAGTATTACTACTTTGCATGGCAGAACAAAATGTTGTACATACAGCTCTGAGCACTGAAAACATGAGACTCTGCAACAACATCAAGGCACACAGTGCTTTAAAGACACTGTTTTAACTTAGAGGAGGAAGGTTTGATATTCCAGGTTCTGAAAACTCCCACAAAGATGTCATTTCCCAGGAGGCAGCCAGAGGCAAACAAATCCTTTAAATGATGTAAGATGACTAACATGTCCTGGGTGGAACACTCACCTCAACTAGGCTGGCACAGATTGGCTTGACCAAAAGGTTAGAATGGTGTTTATTTCCTGTAGAAAGCAAAGTTTGTTGATGTAGGAAGAATAAYTGGGA
This sequence comes from Oceanodroma leucorhoa, assembly GCA_030449065.1. Classification (NCBI taxonomy): domain Eukaryota; kingdom Metazoa; phylum Chordata; class Aves; order Procellariiformes; genus Oceanodroma; species Oceanodroma leucorhoa. Next base: position 715,261 of record JASVER010000169.1, on the reverse strand, counting down.
GTAAGCAGTTATTCTTAAAATATAAAAGTAAGATGGTGAAATGAAGAAGAGCAGAACCTATTTCTGGCAATAGGTCAAGGGTGGTCTCCTAAGGGTAGAGGATGGCAGCCCTGAGGTTTGAAAAAACAAGGYCTACTTTTCAACAAGCCCAAGCAAACTGGATGCAAACTATTGCACTTGAAAACCCTAAGACTCCTGCACACAGACACCCAGTTCTATATCTGGGATGACTGCTTCTACATAAAAGCTATTCTGAATAGCTCTGTCTGTGGCCCCTAAGTTGACAAACTCAGTAAGATTGAGTTATTGTTAGAGAAAAGGGCTAGCAATCAACTGTCTCAACTGTGGTGTGAACAGAGCACTGTATAGTCGTGCTGGGGTGACCAAAAAGTATAGGAGTATCAACTGATCTGTTCTAGGAAACAATTTCTACAGTCAAGGGTACTGACGAGACAGTGTATCGTCATGGATTTAGTCTACCTCTGCCTCTATCCATGGGTTAGTCTGCCCTTGGTTATGCCAGGGTAAAGTCAAGGGAACCAGTCCAGCTGACACCACCACAATATGGCCCAGGCTACTGTTCTTCCACTTCAGTAATTGTAATCCAAGTCTTGGCTGCAGGATCGTAAGCCTGATGGACGGGTGCAGTGTAGTTAACTGACAATAACATTCAAAATGCAGCTGTATGAAACACTCCTGATTCTGCTGAACAAGTCAAGCTTATTACAGGATGCATGAAGAAAAAGGAGATTTCAGCAGGCTGTGGAGGTCCACAAGCAAGCAGACTTTGACTTCACGGCCAACTGGATGGCCGAGAACAAGCTGCAGTCTCTGTCCATGCTGAGTGAGTGCTCTCTGCAGTACCAGGACCAACAGTCCTGGAGCCAAGGAGCTCTATTTGCAGAGCTGGCTGAAAGTTATTGGCAGGGAGCCCATGTGAGCTCGGTAAATAAAGTATCCAGATAATAAAAATACCCAAAGGCACTGTTTAATTTTTCTGAGGGTTCTGATACAGCCAGTAATATTGAGAGGGAACAGAAATCTTGCAGACGGGAACAGGAGCRCAGGGCAAAGCCGTCCTTCCAGAAGAGTGGAACACAAGGCACCTGGTAGATCTGATGGCCCACAGCCTGTAGAGCTAAATACCTGACACTCATTTATGTGGGCGAACAGCTGAAAAGGAAGARGGTTTGTGTTCAGGAACTAGACTGGGACTCAGGAAAACTAGGTTCGGACAGGAGCTTGTGTATTGTAAAACCTCAAGTCCCCTTGAACCTTAGCTGCAAACTCTTGATGGTTAAAAGGGTCAATACTTTGTCTATCCATGATGTAGGAATGTATCCAAGGAGATGGACAGGGAGACACAAGCCGCAGGTTGCCTTCCCCTGCAGTCACACTGAAGTTAAAGGAGATACTGTGGTAGCAGGTTGCTGCAGTGGAAAAGGGAGACGAAGTCCAATCTGTAAGCCATGAGTATGTTTTGGGTTTGCTTCCCTCTTCACTAGAGCCTCAGATGGGAGCTCAGTGCACCCTGCAAAGAGGGGTCAAAGGATGTATGAGAGGGCATACTCCAGCCTGGTGACCCACTGCGCCCTGGCACAGGTGGTAGGAGGCCAGCTGTGCACACCCTGCAAGCAGTGACGTGGAAGGGGCCAGCGGATCTTGCCTTTTACTCCCTCCTCTGCCATTTTTCTGGCTGGAGCTGGCCTGAGACTCTGTTTGTGTCGGGGCAGCAGAGACTGCCCACCTTTCATCCCACATGCATGCACACCCYCCCTCCCCAAAATGATCTCTGTCATCTGACTAGAGGACCTTTCTGGATCTCCAAACAGCTCAGCAGATCCTCTTCCTTTTACCATCCCTTTTCCTTGAATGTTCATTTTTCTCTGTAGCCTAGCAACTCAGTACAGACTCAGAATATTAACAAGTCCTGTCCCCACACATGATCTTCTCTAGAGGCCTGAAAAATGCGATAGCAGAAAGGCTGAGAGGGGTAGGAGCAAGCACGAGAGATGTAGGGAGCATGCAGGGAGCACCTACCAGCATTCAGAAACAGCAGAGCTATTCAGCTGTCGTATCTGCCACCTTCACTTAACATGTACATAACATATAGAGCTATATATAGTCCCATTTATTTACATATTCAAATAGCAACACGACACGCACGTACTTGTATTTGGATCTAGGTTCTATATTGAGGTGCTGGCAYTCTTGCGCACATACACTCTCTGTTGCTAGATGCTTTAAACATATATATGACAGGATGTCAGAAGGTCAGATTCTCAAGATCTAATTTGGTTTTCAATCAAACCAGATGAAGCTTTCACTTGTGGGAAGATACTTTAGCATTCTGCAGTAATCCTCTCCARTGTTGCAGCATTGCTATTGAAACAGGTGGCAGTTTGGAACATTGCTCTCAAATACAGACAGCTTTTTAATATATATATAAAAAAAA
>JASVER010000169.1:662687-712742 GCA_030449065.1 Oceanodroma leucorhoa | reverse complement strand
GGGGAAAGACATTTTTATCCTGGGCAAAGTTTTCTGCAGTAGCAATTCTAACTACTACAGGAATGCTGGGGTGCAAGCTGAAGTGGTTCATAACACCACCATACAACACTGACATCTTCAGATCTAAAGATAACTTGGCTGATACAGGAACAGATGGAGCACTGCAATACATAGCACTGTTCAGCTGAAAGCATGCTGCAAACTATATAGCCATGGACTCTCATCCTCTCCAGCATGACTTCTCTCCTGCCATGAGGTGGAGTCACCTACGAAATACAGAGTGAACTTAGCCTCTTCAGTGAGAGCACAGAAATGTTCTCATTTGGGAAATCGCCTAGTGAGCTAAACATGTGAACTCTGTTTCTCAGTACTGGAGCAGGGTTGACTCAGCCCTCCTGAGGCTTGAACTTGTGATACTGGAGGACTTGCAGAGCTGCTCCTTAGGGATAACAGCATCATGGAAAGATGCACTGGGGGAAATCATTTGCAACAAGCATTGCCACCACATTTTATTTGTGCTGCAAAACCCAAGGTCTAGGCTAGGAATCAGCCAGTCTATCCAAGAGCTTTCCCATAACCAAGAATTTCCAGTTATGCAGACAAAGAGCTTTCTGCAAACTCTCCCTAGGAAGAAACCAGCATGGTAGAATAGAAAGCCTCAGGGGCAGAGAGTCATTCTCCAGTCCAGCATTTCACAGTCTTTCTTCCACTGAGAGCTTGTTTCAGCAAGCTTTCCACAGTTCACCATTTACTGATCTATGTACATGGCAAAATCATGCAATTCAGCCAACAAAAATATTCATTCAAGGACATCATTAATGTTGAAAACATCAGAGCCCTTCAGCATMAGTATAGGAGACCCCTTTATAGGGGAAGCAATAAAGCTGTCCCCTCTCACATGAGGACACCTCCAGGCAGTACAGTGGCAGCGACCTGGCAGGACTGCTGCTTTACCAGGCTGCTCTCTGCTACCCATGCACGGAGTCCTTGAGACCTCTGTCTCAGAAGGAATTGCTGGYGCTTTGTGCAGATCCTAGCTTTCAGCTGGCCACAGCATTTGAAGAGACTGTATGGTGATCTTTGGGTTGTTACTTAGCAACTTGGTTCTAGGATGTAGTGAATTTACAGGGCCGTCTCTGCAGTCAAGCAATACCAGGACCAAGGGCATAGGGAGAATTGTCATAGGAATGGGATAATCTGTGAAATATTATGGAAGACAGATAAGATTTTTCCCTTCCACAAGTTGCCATAAATGCAGTAAATATTGACATATGAGTCACACTGGCCTATTTTCTAGTTTTTAAGCTGTGACAATCTCTTTGCAACCAATTTCAGAACCAATGAATRGGGAGTACTTCAGGCCCCTTCACAAGTTTGCTTTATTCTTAAATATTTTGTGGAAGAACCCTACCCTCTTGTGGAAGGACCATCCCTATCTTTCAGGCAGAAAGGGGACCCCTGCTTGTTTAAACTTGAGCATCCACTCCCCCATACCATCACACTGCAGAGCACCCCTGAGGCCAGATGCTTTACTTGTCCTCACACACGACCTTAGTCCAAAAGATCTTTCAGCACAATCAGTGGGATTTCTGTTAAAGAAAAGCATAATGTGGTGTGAGCAGACCTCCACATCTGATTCTTGACTTTTTAGACTGTATCAGTGCTGGTGCATGTCACTCTGAGCCTCAGCAGTCATAGGATGTCAAGGACAGACAAAGTAACCTCAGATCTAGCAATGGYGGATAAGATGGGTCCCTGATACCTGTTTTGTTGCAAAGATGTTTCTAGGAGTTCAGTAGATTTCTACTCTTACCATCTATCTAGATGAGCCACAGAGCAGGCAGTTGTACCTCCTGCCTGCAAAAGAGACCAGCTAAAAGCTGCCATGCCTAGAGTGGTTTGGAGGTTACTCTCCACCCCACTACAACCATCTTTTATTTCTCCAAACATCCCTCTAGCAGAAGGAAAAAGCATCAGGATGCTGTTGCTTTCCTTCAGCTAGCCAAGTGGTTGTGTGTTTATGCACAAGCTACTTCCTATTGCTGGAGAAGCAGAGACGTGAGAAAGCCAACAAGGTGACTATATGTAAGTGATGGCAGTGTGCACAGGACACTGCACACAACCATTGTGCAGGACTGCCCTTTGCATCCTCTGGTAACTCTCCCCTTCAGGAAAATGCTGTTTCACATGTACAGAACTGCCACTGTTTGATTTCCCAAGCAAACAGCCACCCAGTGCATTGCGGTCCTGCACACCAGGACTTGAAGTGACAATAGCTGCATGACCTACGTTGTACCGAAGCAGAGGAAGGTGCAGACACTTGCCAGCTTTGAAGAAACCTTCCATCTCGGCTGCATTTTTGCAACACCTTATCACAGCACGCAGAAGCCCCTAGCATGTGAAAAAAGCACATAACCCCCACCTGTCCATGCCAACACAGAGCCTGGGGATATCTCACCCTGACTCAGAGCTGTACCATTCTTASCATGCCACACTGGTAGGATCTGGCCCTTCTCCAGCACCAAGGCCCCACAGCATCCTCTGCTACCTGTAACGCTACCATCCCAGGAGCTACAGCCCCTGCAGTACCATTACAGCACACCATCATTAGCTCAGCACCAAAGCTGCCTCTTAGTTTTATCATATTTTGGCAGTCTTCAATATTCAGTAGCCTTAAACCAAGATGTAATGTACACACGCTCTCAGTTCAGATACCACAGTGTCGTAGGGCTGGATATACCCTAGGCTACAGGGAAACATTTACAGCWCTGGAGTGTCATGTCATACTTGTACCTCATAGCATATAACTCCAGAAACCTCTGACTGTAGGATTTAAATGCTTTAACCTTTGCTTTTTTAAAACCTTYGGATATCCAGGGACATAGAATAGACTGACTGGGAAATATCTGTATGTCATTTCTCCATCAAAAAGAGATGGCAACAAAACARAACACTTTCAGTTAAGAATAAGAAAAATGCTGATATATTTGCAGAGAATATATGATAGTATAAGGTACAGTACAATAGTAGAAACCTCTTCTTAAAAATCTTGGTTTTTAAAGCTCGAGACATCTAYACTAATGGAAAATCCTTTTCAGGGGCATATTGCAGCAAAGTTGTTTCTGTCCATTATTGCAGGCGTACAGAGGGTCTGCTGAGGGTCCTCAAAGGCTACTGCCAAAGCTGCATCAGCCCCTAGGAAACCAGGGTTTTGCATACATAATTTGACTGTCAGAACAGTTCGAGAATGGATTGGATTGAATGGATCATGCATCCAGATCAGCAATCCCACATTGATATACATTTTCCTGCCTTTCCCTTCCCCTTTCCTGAAAGGGCCCAAAGGTCAAGAGCTCTGACCAGGAGAACGTACAGCCTAAGGGACTGCTGTGTCGCTGTGCCAAAGAAAGCCTCTTGTACGGAGCCTAGCCATCCACACTGCCTYCTTTCATCAGCTACACCCGGCATACAGCAAAGGCAAGCACATATATTACTGTGCATGGGTCACACTGAAATTGAGATTCAACTAGTCAGTGCATATTCATACTCTAGTGAAAACAGAACTGCAAAGCCTGATCAGGACAGACCCCACTACAAAGGCTATTTCAAGCATGCCTAACAGATGGAAAATTTGACATAGTGAGAAGAGTGATGCCCCACTGATGATGGCATAACGGGTTGTAAGATGAACTGTCCTGGTCAAGAACACCCTTACACACAACCTAAGCCATTTTCTTTTGGGTTAAAAGCCAATTTAAAACCCTTGCAGCTCATTGCTGGCGTGCTTTACATCTCTCATGAACAGGGAAAACTTCTTTGCCAAACAAGACTGCTTGTTTTTCAAGCAAGCTTCAGGAAGTCGGGAAATAGCAGACGTGACGCTTCCTTCCATAGCTCCCAAGAGGTCCAGTGCAGTATGCCAGTGCGAGTGCAGTCCCTCCGACAAGACAGCAGTGTGGCGACAGGTGATATAGGAGTAGGGAGCAGGAAGCAATGAAGCGAAGCATCAAGGTCAGCTTTGCCAAGCATCCTGCACCAACCTCTAACCTATCTGCACTGCAGACTGTCCGCCAGCAGAAGGTATTGCCAATCCCACAGGCATCGATCCTTTAACACGTATATTCCTGCAAAATTTCTATTTGGAAGCCTTGTTTCTTACATTAGCCCTTTACAACAACCCTCTTTTAACTCTTCAATGTGTCACCAGGTTTATAAAACTTTAAAGCTAGTGCTATAACAAACTGAAACAATGTTATTGCAGATGTAGGAGAGCATCTTGGGATGAATAAATTATAGGAGCCACAAAGAAATCACAACTATAACGGCTGGATGCTCCGAGCTATCTACGGTGTGCAGATACACAGGAGGGAGCAGGTTTAGGACTGCACAGATCATAGGGCAGGAAAATTGAAGCGTTATGAAGGGTAACCATCTCTTATTTCAAATGCATACAAAACTTCTGGTTGTTTTCATTATTGAAATAGTTCATTAATGCTTGAAGGGAGTCTGAACTGTCTGGTACTAGAAAAATATGTCCCCAAAGATTACTTAGAGAGAGAGAAGGCTACAGTTGGAAGTATTAGCCTCTAGTCCCACCACGCAGCAAGTACAATATATCCTGAACAGGCCAGTCCTCAGCTGTCTGTTGAAAGGATATGCAGGAGTGGGGGAAGACTTCCAGCTCATTCTGAAGCCATTGGTACTGGCTAATCAGAACTGGATCCACCAAAGCACGTTGGTCAAACCAGACCATTAAGCTGATAGTCACTTTGGGCAGCAGTCAGGCCACGTACCACAAGGACAGAAACCTGCATGCTGCTTCAGCTGCAGAGTGACTTGAGCTCCACGCTGCCAGTGCTCTTCATTCTGCTGGGTCAGAGGTACTGCTAGACTGCTCAGTAACTTGGGTACCATACTAAGAGGTCTGAACATACCACTGTCCAAGTCCCACTATACACCAACAAGCATCTATAAATACCTGCACGTTGTTCCATGCTTACTGCAAGTGAACCACCTGTAGCAAAATGSCATTTACCAGATAACATATCCAGCCCATTTCCTTTAAGGAGAACTAGGAGATCTGCATTCTTTGCAGATCATCTGAGCTGCTGAACATCATTATAAAGATGTTCCTCCTTTCAGCATGCCTTTAAATCCCCAACTTGCAGATTCATACAGGATATGAAAAGACTCCAGCTAGGCCCTTCATCTTCATAGATCAGCACTTCCCAGAGGGTCTGCCAGTCAAATGTGCCTGCCCCAATACCTATTTGGCCTGGCCCCTGGCATCCTTTCCCAGGCATTTCAATTGATGTCACTGATCTTGGCTCAGCAAATAATCCTTCTAATGACTTCAAGAACAGAGGCTGCAGCTCAGCGTTGCTTAGCAGGGCTAAGAGGAGTACACAGTAATAAAGCATTACTCTAGCAAGTGAGCTTGAAAATACGGCTGACCACACATAGGCAGCAGCTGCGATGAACAAGAAGGTGCTATTTTTTTAAAATAAGGACTGTAATTTTGGTCCCTCATCATTGGGAGATCATTGCAAATCCAGCACTGTACCTATGAACGTTGTGCACCCTGGCATGACTCCATTGTCTGAGCTGTACCATGGCACAGTATTTGGGCATGGCCTCCAAGGAGATGGAGATGCAACACCTTTGTATAGCAAGGCCCCAGGAAACACACAGCATGTACAGGCAGCTGCGAAGCATTCTGTATATCAGAGYGTCTGGGAACTTCCAGCAGAAAGACATAACTGTGTTGCCTTTGCAGAGCGCGCTGTACCCTCCAGGATTGAAATGTCACCACGTCATCATTTTGGGAATATAGTTCCCATGGGACTGAAGGCAAGGAGTGCTCCTTAGATCATGGGTGGAGCTGTATTCCTCCACAGCACCACATCCAGCTGGACTCTTGTGGAAAACAACTTTTTGAATCATGCAACGGCTAGTCACTAACAGCACTTGTTCCCCACCATCACGCAAGCCAGCAGACACCAAGAGTCCCAAGGAAARGCATGGGAGAGCTGGGGGCTCTCCTCAGCCTGCCCAGCACCAGGGCCATTGTTCCCAAAAGGATGTCTGAGGATTAATTAATTATCCTACAAGGGGCAGTAAGTAATAACACTCCTTGTGGAACAATAGAAGCTATTTGGTTGCCATGACAACCCAGCTTCACTTGTGTGCCTTTAATTTATTCATTGCACAGTCCCTTTCCCAATCACACATGATGCCAAAAAATGCCTTGTTTTTCTTGCCAGTATCCATGTCCAGAGCAGGGGTAAGACACAGCCCCTTCCCCGGGGCATCTGTCACACAGAAGAATGATGCACATAAAATCCCTTCAGCTTGGAAACTTACATCACATGAGAGCTCTTCTGCTCCCTAAATGTTTGTTCTTCAAGATAATCCTGATTTTTTAACCCCTTTTTGAAGCTGCCTCACCATGGTGCTTAYAGATCTTGGTCCTGAGTAGGTTCTCACATCTAGTCACTTTGTCCCCCATTCTGCCTTCCCCCGCCCCAACATATGCAGGAAGGACGGGCAGGAGGTTGTGCTTGTCAAGGCAAACAGACAGCCAGGAGGGATAATCAAAAGAAGTGACATGCCTTTGCAGTATCAACAGAAGTGCCATGCCGCAACAATCAAAACACTCAATGTCCATCAATAGTGCTGCCCAAATTCTGCAAGATCCAGAGCAGCATATGGATGAAGGTCCATGCCAGGAAGCCTGCTCTCCCATGCACCCCACAGAGATATTATTGTTGCTGTTTCTCCCCAGCCCTGAGCATACACATTTGCCCCAGCCATCCTGCGGCAGAGGGAAGCTGGTGGTCACTGGAGAGGAGAGAGCGTYGCATTCACACGGCAAGGGTTGAAAAGTGTTGCTAAAAGAATGGCTACTAGCCTAGGACACAGCATGCCTGGCCACAGGCCACACGCTCACAACAAGTGTATGATAAAGCACTTGATCAGCCTTTAAAGTCCATGGACACATCTCCAGCAGGAGGTTCATCCTGAACCAACCTCTGCAGTGCTCRGCTATCTTCTCAGGTCTACAGAGGAAGATCAGGGCAGTTGTTACAGGTAAGCTGAGAACCAAATCCCTCACTCCCAGTTATGTTTGTGCAAGCTGGGGTCTTGAACTACAGGCCCAGACCCCAGATTGTTCATGCTGGCTCTRACAAGGAGGGTGACAGCTGGTTCACCACATGCATAGAAAAATTCAGGTCCAAGTTGAGACCAGGGGAGATGACTCAAAGTTGAGCTCTGCCCTGACAGGCAAGATAGATGGAGCTAGGTTAAGCCATCTGGCTCTTCTAAGTTGAGCCCAACCTCAAGCACAGCTACCCAGTGCAATGGGGACACAGGTCTGTACCTGAATTTCTGGTTGCACACACTGTCCAGTGTCACTGTTACTAGAGTGAGGTGTAACATGCCATGCAGATAATTATGGTGATGGTGGGATGATAGCAGAGAATCTGCAGAAGAAACTGTTCCATATGAGAACCTGAAGGTTCATGGTTGACCCTTCACCCTGGGTTGTATCAACATATGCATTCAGGATTTTCAAGCAGTTTGGAAACCAAAATGACTAGTCAGATTGTCTTGCTTCCCCTCCTCCCCCCATGCAACAGCAGCATAGCTGGTGGGCCACAGAAACAGGGCAGGAGAGTCCAGAAACAGATAAATAGGACAGGAGCATTGGGACACCAAGGTTTTAATTGACCTGAACAGCAAGATCTCTAAACTGGCCTAGGATTGTCCTGCATGAGTCAGGAACYGAGGAACAGGACAGCTGCTGCCAGGAGGTCCCCACTAGCCTTCCACTCCACTCAGCCTCTTGGAAAGGAGAGGAATTTGGAGGAAAAGCCTCTGGGCAGGAGGGAGGAAGGCAAGGTTAGGCAATGATCAGCACAATCCAGGTCCTCTGCTGGGTGCTAAGGGCTTCTGAGAGACAGACAGCACAGGCCTGGATGCGTACCCAAAACATGACCAAAATAATAAACAAATTTCACCCCAAACCATTGCTATCTGAGCAGATAATTTTTTTCTTCTTGGCAGTATGAAAAGCTCCAGTCTATCAATGCCACCCAAAACCAGTTCTCCATTAGGTGCCTCCCTTTCCAGGACAGATCTCCAAATAAATGCCAAATTACCACCAGCAAGCATGAGAAGCCACTGACTGTTTTTCAACTTGGCAGGCATAGGGTGACTGTAAAGCCACCACTGCCTTTGTGTCAAACAAAGAATACAACTTGCATCTACTCTTTTGAGGCATAAGCATTAACGGCTCAGAGAGGTGGCTGTGCAACCAGCAGAGAAGGATAAGGGATGAGAATCTACTCTGGGTAAGGTGCCACTAGCTCCAGAGATGCAGCAGACGTCCTCTGTCCACATGTTCACAGATAATACCAGGGATACTTCAGTGTGCCAGTATAGATACTCACYAACCTACTAGAATTTACCCCACATTAGAAAGTGAACTCCAGTCTTTCAGCATGTCCAACCACATCACAAGTGCCACCAGCAGGGGTAGATGTGTACCACAGAGGTCYCAGTCCTGTCTTGCAAGTGTTGTTTCAGTGAGTTCAGGATTGTTTCAGCCTGGGGCTGGGCTGAGGCTGTGGGGACAACTGACAGGCAGTCCCAGTGACACACAGGCCACTCAGCGGGTGGAAGGAGAAAGGCTCAGACTGAAACCAGGATGCTGAGAAAGAAATTTGGAAAAAAAAACCTCACTTCCTATGGCCCAGTTAAGTGTTTGATTTTCTTTTTCATCACACTACACGTGGAGAAATCATCYGTGAATTCCTTATGCTCTAGTGAGGAAGAATTCTGTCTTAAATCAGAGTTCCCATCACCCCTCAAAATTCTGTGTCCAAAGCAAAAGAAAAAAATACTTCTTCAGTACCAGACAAATGTCACTCTTTCTCCAACAACTTCCCAGCTGCAGGGAAGATCTGTAGTAGGAGGTGAAGGAAGCAGGGATGTGACTACCCTGCTTTTCAGAAGAGCACCCTGAGATCTCAGGTGCCTCCAAGGAGCCATTGTCTTGGAAGCACATCTCAACCAGAAAATGGAAGAACAGTCTATTAGGCTTTTTTTTTTTTTTTCTTTCCAAACTTACCATGTTAACTTCAGAGATCTGGTCAATGCTGGAGATATGGATGCTCATTCCCACTGTGACAGGGTTACCTGAAACACAAATGGACTGGATTAGGACCATATTCAAGCCCTCCTCCCTTATCTGCTATTAAAGGATTGCCTAGAAATGCATGGATATTATTTGAAGCAGCCTCACATTCCATAAATATCAAGGATTTCCAAGTCACATGTGCTCAAATGATTAGAGAAGAGTAGATTTCTAACTCCCAGCTTTACAGACTCRCCCCTAGGAGTAAGTGCAGCCTAAGCTTGATTCTTCAATTCCTGGAAGTTAATTACCCCCTAGTTATACAATTATCTCTGGTTATTCCCAATAATSTCTTCAGAGACCGTCAGTAGGCTCCCAGCGGGCTTGCATAAGGTGTTACTGATTGACCATACAAAGAACATAGCAATCAAGCCCATGCAACACATGGGCAGGAAAGATACTCCAGCTCACTCCTCCATCACTCTGTCAGCTGAGTGCTCAGTCTGAAATCCTCAAGTGAATTTTAATACCCAAGATACCAGACAAGTACAGGGACCAGTTCCACGAAGTGAGAAAGCAGCATTTGTATAGTGGCTTTTCAGAGCAGAGCAGAGCAGAGCAGAGCTTGAATTAGTGAACAGATTCCCCATTTTACCATGGGCATCAGGGCACATGTCACCCCACATCCTCTTGCCTGCAGCCACGGAGCTGTGGTAGACATCTGTGCACACGTTTGCTGTGAAATTCAGATATTCCCTTATCTAGTGACCTCACGCCGCAGTGAGTGCCACTGACCGCAGCATGCAAGATGAGCTTGTGAAGAAACACCACACAAGGGCAGTCACAGCCACACCTATTGCCCTCTCTTGCCCAAGTGCAGCAAGAGCTGTATTACCACTTCCCACAAACCTGTAGAGAGAGGGCAGAAACCAGCCATTGCAGCCAATTCTTCCAGATGTGYGGGCATCCCAGGTAGAGCTGGACTCACACCCAGTTCCACCTAAGCCCCTCTGAGTAGCAGCTCCCACAGCCAGGCAACAGGACAGCCCTTTCAGTGGGATTTAAGCCACATAAAACAATTTGCAGAGAGATAAACATCCACCATCAAAACCAGCAAAAAACCTCTGTAGTTTGAGGTGGACTTTGAGTGCTACCCCTCTCCTGTCATCCCCACAGCCAGAGCACAAACCCAATCCCACCGCAAGCAAAGCCCCTCTTCTCACACATGCAAGGTGGAAAATGATTCCTTGCAATGCAGTACTAGAAAGGGAATGGCAAGTAGTTGTGCCACTCAAGATATTAACTCTTCCATGGACTCATTAGTAGATCTAAGTGCTGAAATATTTACAGATAATCATGAAATGGCGTAGAAAGTAATTAGGAGATTGGGGGAGAGGGGAGAACCGCACAACTGGAAATGAAGTGATTTTTTAATTATGTGTTACCAAAAGTAGGGAAGTAGTGTCATTAGGGCTGCCTTGTGATTGGGTGTACGGTTAACCGAGACCCTCYGCTGCAAATTAAGCGGCATTATCCTTTAATGGAATATGAACAACACTGAAAACATCAGAATCAACAACTGTAATTAGGCCCTGCTATGTAAATCTCCTTAAAGAGGCAGTGCTCTTCTCCGGCACTCCTGGCTCTCTGTCAGAGGTGCCCAAGGCAGGAGTGCTCAGGAGACCTTGCAGAGCCTCTGAAAACCCTACATGGGCACATTCCTAGCCACATCTTTGCTGTACTGCGTCGTTCATCTTCCACAAGGGAASCCGGTGGGAAAATAACCAAGAGTCACTCCAGGGACAGCCGATTCTCCTGCATCCTCCCTTGCGCTAGAGGCTGACAGTGGCACAGGAAAGCTTTTAAGGAAGTCTCACTTTGGTAGTTTGTCTTTTTTTCCTGAAATCAGGGCCTTGCGATAGAAGCCATACCAGGAGGAGGAAGTCACCACTGCCCTGAGGATCTTACAGACTAATTGGTTACAGGAGGAAAGACGGAGCCATGCACAGGGCTGTAGCGGAGCTGGGGAGAAGCCAGCTCCCGACTCCTGAGCCTTTCTGCCATGCAGTGTTGTTTCCTCCAAGAGTTGCCCTACTGCCTGCTTTGCTTCCAGTCTGACACCACTGGTACTTGTGTCACCGTGGTTATGTGTCCCCTCCTTCCTCAGCGCAAAAAGTGGTTCTTCCCCCCCTGCTCTGTAGGAGACCCACTGAAACCAGCAGGCTGGGTGGTTATAGCAGGGGAGCATGGACAGTGGTGATATACAAATATTTGTCAAATACAGAGTCTATCCAATCTAATCTATCTGTCTAGACATTTGTGCTGTGTTCATCACCATGGTATCTGAGTGCCTGAGGTCATGCAGTGACTCAGTGTCAGAGTTGTGGATAAGATCCAGACCTCCTGACTCCCAGCTCCARAACGAACACTGGAGTGGAGATCAGCCACACCGCTCCCCGTCAGCCTGGGCTCAGCTGCACCCAGCTCCCCTGCGCAGTCAGCAATGTTCCTCTTGGCCACTCTGGGCACTGCCAAGACCTCYACACCCAATCTATCACGGCAAGTGGGAGGCTCCGCTGCCTGCTTGCAACCCCTGAGGTGTATGCCCATCAACCCACAGGCAGAAGCGTGTGATTGTCATATGAAGACTCCAAAGATGAAGGTATGCAAAGTCCTGCCTTTACTGGACCTACTCTTAGATGGACCACGGGAAAGCCATTTCACCTTCTCCATCCCTGTTGTGAAGACTGGCTCACAGCCTCCTYCAGACAGGGATGCAATAGCATGTACACAGCCAACAGGAAAAGCACACTCTACCTCTTACTGCAGCCCAGCGAAAAACTAGGCCAGCTGGTGTCCAACATTCAGGCTGTAAGTAGTACACAAAATAAACAAAGGACATCAATTCTGCCAAAGTTAATAGCTTCAGGCAAGAGGGATACAAAAGTAGGGTATTTAAAATATGGGATAACATCATCTGTAAATTTGTCCAAAAAGGCAGTCTCTCTGAGAAAAAGCAAAAGAAACAAAACTTATATTAAAGGTCCATGCTTTTATCTGTGCCTTGCCAAGGCCATAGACCTTCTCCCCTTAAAGAAAAAGCTTATGCCTAGAAAAGATTTGTAGGCAAGATCATCAGTGAGGGAGTGTGAGAAATTCTGCCACTTTTACCGGTGAACAGCACCCTCACACATCCCCGTTTCTCACCACCACTGGAGAAATCACCAACATTTTGTCCTGAAAGTAGTTTGATGCCTGTGAAAAATGTACTCGGGAAGTTGGAAGGGAAGCAGACAAAAGAGTTATAATAAAACCTGTCCTTTTTCTGCAAGTGATACTTGTCAAATATAAAAACAGTCAAGGTAGAGAACAAGTTGTGCTAATCTGCAATATTTTCCCAGCAACCAGTTATTACTTTCACAYTTTATTTTATAATGCTTAAAAGCTGCAGAACCTAGAGTCATGTTGCCACAGAAGTAATTCCTATGGCACGACTGCAGAGGAAAGGTCATGTTTCCAAGCCYGTGTTTGCCTGCACTACAGCCAGAGGTGATGGCAGCCTGGATCAGGACATCTCTTCCAGACCTCAGCCTGGTACCCCAGCTGCAGAGAGCAGCAAAGACAAAATCCAGTGTAATAGGTYTCCAGACAGTAGACGCTTACTTGGGCAATTGCCCTGTATTAAGATCCAAGCTGCCCTCTCTTCACTCCTACTTAAGAAAGTTAGACTAGAGCAAGCTTGGGTTTCTCTGCTATCAGATCTCCAACTGCAATACAGACACAGCCAAAAAGACTCAAAAACAGTGGGCAGATAAACAGAGCTTACTTTATATCATCATCCACTGAAGCCACGCCATTTTTACAAACGATAGCCAAAGGTTTGAGGGGTCTGGTTCATGCATTTCTGACCATTTCTGACCACGTGAACTTGGCAATGCTGTCAGAGCCAAGACTTGTGGTTGCTAAGGGACAGACATCAGCCTCAAACCTACCCTTTAGCCTAAGCTAGAGGAACAAAGGCACTAACAGGGACCTTGGGAGGTTGCACAGCCCRTATCTTTCATGGAAGCAGACTGGAGTTTCTTTAAACCACCAGTGTCAGAAATCCCACAGCTCCCCTGGACAATCTCTTCCTGCATTTCACTGCACTGAAGGCTTTTCCTAAATATCCAAACTAAACCTTCTCTGCAGTGTAAATGTAGTTTTGTCTCATTTCCCCCCAGTGATATTGAAAGAATAAATTAATCATCCTTCCTTAACAACAGCTTTTATGTACTGAGAAACCATTACATCCCCTTCCCTCCCCCACCAATACTGTCTTGCCTAGATTAAATGCACCTGATTTCTTCAACCTCTCCTCAGAGGTCATGTTTTCTAAAGCTCTGACAATTAGTGCTGCTCTCCTCTGGCCTTTTGCCAATTTGTCTACATCTCTATTTTAAAGCATGGTGCCCAGAAACGAGCCACTGAAGCAAAGATGACATGTCACCAGTACAGAGAAAAGAAAAAGCAACCTCCCATGTACGGCATTCTCATAAAACCGCAGAAGCCTCTCCAAACCCACTGCGCCCATCCTGGGAACTGCTCGCTTTGTGTAGAAGGTTAAATATGTTAAAGGGGCAACTTAGCTCTTGCCATTAGAGCGCATGCAGGAAGAGGGAGTGCAGCACTGTCTCTTTTGGACAAGATGGAAGATTATTCAAGACAGCTTTGTGCATGAGCACCAGCATTCCCTGCTTGCACCCTGCCTGTGGCATCAYCAGTCTCTGAGATCGTTGCAGCAGGAAGGCTACTTTAAGGTCTTCTGCTGAGTAAATAAAGCCAACCAGAGAAAACTAGAGGTTTCAGCCACTAAACTTACATATAGAACATTACATATAGAACTTACATATAGAACAGTGCCTTACCCTGCAATGGTAAATACCCACAGACACAAGACTCCTCTGCCCATGCAAAACGCTGCTCCTCATCCCCAGCTCTCCAGAAGCCAGAGGACAGCAGTGGCAGAAGAAGCCAGAAACAGCAAGTCCCAGACAAGGTTGCCCTGCAGAACTGGCTGGCAGAACTGTTTCTGCAAATGCAGGGCGATACAGGCAGGCAGGAAGAGGGCAAGGTTTGCTGATATACGTAGCTACAGGACTTGCATTTGCAATGACCCCCACACCAAACAGGATCAGCAGTTAGGATATTSTCAGGCTTGCCAAAGGCATGACCAGCACGCAGACTGTAATTTCACTCTCCGGACTTTTTCCTTCAGTCTTATCCCCACTTCCCTGAACAAGGAAGAACTGTTCAGTACCTACTTGCTCCTTCTACAGAAAATGGTTTGCCCAAGCCGCTGCCTCTGCTTTGTTCACAGCACTGAACCTCAGGGCACCCTAGCTTTATGTTTACAACTTAAAACCATGGCCCACGTCACTGCTACATGCAGTGGTGAGTTGGTTATACAAGGGCTGACAGACATGGTTAGTTAGGAGGCAAGAACTCCCAGGTAATCAAAGGTGCAGAAGGCGTCAGATTCAGCACAAGGCTTGTCACTAGCTGAGGAGCTGCTGCCTGGATGCAASCGTACAGTCTCTTAAGAAATCCCACTCTGTCCCTCCTAAAACAGATACTCTTGAATAATTTTCAGCTGATGGACTAATTAGTCGTGGGCCATAGTTTTTTAAACCCACCCAAAGGATAACTCAGAGGCCAGCCTACTATCAAGACACTCAAATTCACTGTGGAGGAGTCTATACCTACCACCCAGGACAGGGAAAATGGAAATGCTCSTGGGTTTTCACCACATAGGAGGATTGTAAGAGGAGTTCACAAATTGCTATCTGCATAATAGCTGTGCTCACAGATCAAGACTGAGGCTCTGCTACAGCAGTTAATAAGAGAATGTCTAAAAGATGCCATCCCAGCAGGCTGCACAAGCCAAATCACASAGAAGTTTCCCAACACTAATTTTCCTGTTCCTTTCCTTTTTTTTAGCTTAGGTACAGCATCAAGCACAAAGTCAGTAGGTGTTAACATTGCTTCAGGAGCAAGAAATGTTGTCCATGTATCATGGAAACAGAAATGTTTTGGGAATCACTTTCATCCAGCATCTCTGATTTGCGGTGACATCTAGAAGTGCCGAGTTCAGCAGGGTCTCTTAAGAACGTATTTAAACTTTTCCAACAAAATCTARGTTTAAATACCCATTAAACACTCTCCAACCCTTTTTCCACTTGTATTTTTACTCTTATTTCCATGACCTCTCCCCCACCTGCAGCCAATGCTGTGCACTAAGCTTGCCAGGCTCAGCACAASAGCCAGGAACAAACACATTCAGAGGCTGATATCAAAGCTTTCCCCCTACTCCTAGCAGGTGACTCCATGACATCAGGATTTAAAAGAGCAAAGCATACCATGACAGTACACTTTTGGCCACTGTTATACATTACCAGAAAAAGAGATGGTCTCATGGCAAGTCAGCAAATATGACATCGCTTTCTTGTCTGTGGGGTAACAGGGAGTATGAGGGACTTGCTGCTGCTGAGGAATCTCCTCCACACGAAGCAAGCATGGTATTTTGRAGCTGAAAGGCAGGGCCCTGGTCTCCAGAATATCTGGGGCTGTCAATGCCTGCTACTTTCCCACAGATTCATTGCTCTGCAGGGGCGGGAGGGGTACCTACCACCACTGATTCTCATGGAGATTGAAGCCAGGCTCCAAGTAGGTCTGGCACAAAACAGTTTCTTCTGCCTGACAGTTTTCSTGCATTTTGCCATACTTCTTTAGGGAGTGCTTGGCACTTTTTGAGCCACTGAGACTGTGCATAGAGCAAGATTGTGCCTAACCTTGCTAGGCTTCCCATCCATCCACATCAGACCAGACACAGCAATACCCTATGCAAAGAGGCTAATGATGATTTCCAGCCTGTACCACTTGCTGTCCTGGCAGCCTGGCTTTTCACCTCATCCAGTGAGATGACTGCATTTGCACTATTCATTTAAGAAGGGGGACTGCTAGGGACTTCCCAAGAGAAAGGAAAAGTTGGAGCAAGCTCTCACCAAGATGATGATATCAAGGACAGCACACAGGTTTGAGGGAACATCTGAGGGAGTGTACAACCATAACATAGCTCTTGACCAGACCTTTGGAATATCCAAACACCAAACAAATAAAGAGCTTCAGTAAGCGACAGCCTTTCCTCCAAGCAAGCAATTAGGCCAATTCTTCAGCAAGGAGCCAAGAGACACAGCACTTGTAGAGCAGGCAGAACTGACCACTCACATACTGCTATCCTGTGACGATTTCTGCAAACACACAGATTAACCTTGATAATGGCAGCCACGTTTCCAGCATGTTGTCAAATGAAGCTGTCCCCGTAGATGTGAAGAGATAAAGAGGATTTTCTCCAGCAAGCTGTGCCTGCTTGTGAGCCAGTGCTGAGGGATCCTTTTGGAGGAACAATGCTTTCCCAGTGCAGATGTAGCACTCATTCTGTGACTGTTTTAGGGAAAGCAGRGAGCTAAGGAGCACAGTCTGTGAGGCTCAGTGGATTACCTAATCTATCTCATGGGTATTTTTAATGGATTAGTAGGTATTAGAGTGGGATATTGCAAATATCCCATGGAAATTTGGAAGTGAGGGAGAACAATCAAATGGCTGCAAAAACAGTGTAAAGGTTGTCCCAGAGGTATTGAAGGATTACAGGGGAAGCTAAATCAAGGTTGATTTTAAAAGATGTTGGTAGACAGCTACCCAAGCTGAATAAAAACAAGGTCTCAAATGTACAGGCTTAAAAATGGAACAAGAGAGTAGACACCAAACCTTACAGCATCTGTACTACTGGTGGACTCAGTCCAGCAAAGCACCTGTACGCACACACAGTGCTTTCAGCATTGAGAAAGATCACTGACTACTCAGAATACCACCTGTTCTTGGGAGAGGCCTAGATCAATGTTCAGGAGACAGATTTTTAAAGCTGTTTCATCCTCAGTGATGAAGATAGTCTTCCAAAGTCTTCCGTATGCCCATCTCTTGCCTGGGTAATGCACACTTGGTAAGGTTACAGCAAAGTGAGGGGAAAATGAGTTCCCAGGTTTGTCAAACTGCGTATTTGCTCTCATTTACAGCCAGACACAACTGCACCACCTAGCCAGACCTGATAATTATCAGCCCACCACCAGTGGGTCCCAAGCAATCAACTCTTCAAGAATGACTTTACCGGGAACACCAATTCCCAACAACCATCCATCCCTTGAAGTAGGCAACACCCAGCTCAGACCACACACGGTTTACTTCGCAGGGCTGCCACAGCCATCAGTTTCTTCGTCAGTGCAGGGTGGCTGCAGAAGGCAGATCCAGATCTGACCATCAGGAGATGAAGGCAATGCCCTGACCTCCTGGTGGACTGTACTGCTAGAGCAAGGGTTGGTCACCTGCCCTCCCCTTCCAGGGACATTCCTCCCCGTGTTCTCCAGGGCACCCACACAGACTAGCTCCCTGGCKTTGCAGTCTGCAGGGCACACACTTTATGTTTTCTTTTACATCCCTCCCTCCCTGCAGAGCAGGGCACTTCTATGAAACACTGCATTTCCCTGTGGTTACGCTGAGCTAACCCTGGGAAAAGCAGAGGCACTGAGCATCCCAGATCCCTTCAGCTCTTACTCTCCACCAAGAGYAGTAGCAGGAGGGCAACAGGGCTTCCTGAGCGGGTGTATATTGTAGGCTGACAGTAGATCAACACAAGCCAGGCATTTTTTTCCCCAGCAGCAATGTGAAGCATCAGACCCTTACTGGTCAGCCACCCCCACATTTCTCCACCTGGGAAGACTTCCCTCCTACCTCTGGCAGGATCCCAGCAGATAAGTGCACCTCCCCTGTGGGCCCTGCCAGTGCAGCCGTGGGGCACAGCTCTGCCTGCCTGGGAAGTTGTGGGGGACTCAGGAGGAGCCCAGCCCTTTTGATTTTACTCAGGCCCTCAGAACTCGCATTTGCTCCATCTTCTCACAGCCAGCCACTTATCTGCACTCCCGGAGCCACCAGCACCCTCCTGCTCCCAGGGCCACCACTCCCCCAGCTCAGGCAGGCTCRGAAGTCTTTGGTACCCTGCTGCTCCTCATTTCCTAGCTCACTGCCCGTTACCCTGTTTTTTAAGTCACACAGAAGAGAGCAGATCTTCAGAAAGGATTGCACACAGGCTCTGAGTATTTTGAACCCCATAGGTAAATGTGCAAAAGGGAGYGGGGTATTTAATCATGTTCCTACAGCTTTCCACCAGAGCAGACTCACCACRAGCCTCAGCACAGGCAGCTGTCCCCTCCTGCCTCATCCTCAGCTCACCGGGTTARTCTCAAAACAGACCCACTCCCAGGGTTCCCTCTGGAAAACACTCTTTAAAACACAAAATGCTGGATTCCTGCACAAGCTCTGGTTCTACAGGGTCCACAAACACACAWGGATTTTTAAGCAGGATTAGGGCTGAAAGCCTAGTGCCAGGACACATAGGATCCGACCACCYGGCTTCCTCCCTCCGCAGGACCCTCTACCCACCTCAGGTGGGGCTCCCAGGGTGGCACACAGGTGAGGTCATTTAGCAATTTTTCCTGCAGCTGTGGAAATTTCTCCCATGTTGCCCATCAGCCTGCCTCACTTCTCATCTGCCCACTCAGGGCACAAAGGCCCTGACCCACCTTTTCAGTGCTGGGCTTTTCTGGCACATTACCAATAAATGTCTGCTACATGGAGGAGCCTCTCTCTTACATGCACTGGAAATATCATCCCCGAAACAACTGCAGACCTGGCCTACACCTCTTTGTTTTCTCAGACCTGTCTGGGAAAACACTCTCATCCATTACCAAATCCTGAGCTATCTAATCCCCTTAGCTGAAAATAAGCCAAACCAAATTAATTTAAATGGGTTAACACAAGCTTCTCCGTTCCTATCAAATCCATTACTCCATCTTGGAAGTATCTGTAACAACAACAAAATATCTGGACTTGTCATTTTTATCAAAGTGACAACAAGAAGGTGTTTTCCTTTTTTTCCCTCCCGTTTTCAGCTTTTAAYGAGTTAGTCACACCTCCTCATCACTGTTTACGGACTCTTGTCTTTAAAGGATACCACAGCATCTAACTCCTGGATTGAATCCAGTCGGACACGTGCAGCATGCAGGGAAAAAAGAAAAGAAACAAGATGGCCAGGTCAGGACATGCCAAACTTGCACAAAGAGAGAAATCAGGGCTAGGACATCCAGGAGCAGCAGGGGACAGACCTGCTGTGGCCCCCTTGCTGTACCTCCATGAGGTGATGTTTTGATGGTGCTGGATGTGGTCCTTCTTCACCCCCCAACACAGTGCAAAGTCAATGGCTGGGGTCTCCAAGGGAGAGAAGGTCACTCCTTTATTTTTACCTCTGTCAAGTCCTTTGTGGAGATATAGCCCTTTCCCRGTGCCCACCTTATCCTTCCCGATAGAGCCTACTATTAGGGCTTTTGTTAATGCCGACTTCAGATGCCTACCACCACCACCACCTCCCCATACCACGCACCCAGTCCTTTCCTTTCCCTATGAAGGGCACATGGCCCTTCRGCTCGGCTCAGAGGCAGAACGTCGSGGTCGCACGGTGCCCAAGGCTTATGCTCAGTGACAGTCAGGACAATTTACAGTGCAAGTATTGAAAAAAAGGAGTGAGTAAGGCCTGAAAATATCATGACATTCACATTAAAATCATGAATCTGAGTTAGAAATCATGAGAAGCAAAGCGCGCACACAAACAAGCCTCCCCCTTTCCAAATGTTATACATGGGATTACATGTTTTCATCTCCCAGTTTCTGAGTCTTTTGGATGTGCCTTGTTCAGGTTGTTCTGCTTTTTCTCCACAGCGTCAAGACAGAGAAAATCTTACAAAATGCAGTGATGACYGAGAATTGCAAGAGTTTTGTAGGAAGAAGAATTAAAGTTTGTAMGTTGGTCACTTTTGAAAGATTGACCTCTGCGCTGGGGTTTCCATCATTTCAGTAATGATCGATTTGCGGAAGTGTCCTGGAAATTCAGCAGGACAAACGTTACCAGGTTACCTTTTACCCCAGCACCTCTTATTAAGAGATAGAAGTAACTACCATTTGTTCACCGAAATAATTGCTTTCACTCAGGATGCACGGATGAGCGAATCTTGCAGAGCTTTTACATATATATTCATCTCTAGCAGTTCATCAACATAATAATCACGCATTATTAACTTGAGTACTCATCAATTTTTTTTCTCTAGCTTCAAATACTAGCAAGGAGCTAGTGTGCAATAGGGAAGAAAAACATGTTAGGGAACTTGTGATGAATGTTCTATTTTTGCTATGAAAGGAGGATAAGAAAAAAAATTCAGCTCATAGCCTACCCTCTCCCTCACTTCCAAAAATTTCCTACCAAGCTGAGACCCTTCCCYAGAGGCCAGCACACTGGGCTTTCCTGCAGACCTTCTCCCCACCTGGAGGAGGTTTCCTTCTTCAGGTGACAATCTCCAACCAGTAAGCTCCCACCCATAACCTGGGTGGCCTCCTCTCCTGGTGTGGCAGCCTCTGATGTTACACCCAGAGCTTTGCCACCTGCAATGGGGAGCCCCCTTTTTTAGGCACTCCCTGTTGAACTGCTCGGTGCAGCCCCCAAACCTCGCCTTTCCGATGGCACAAAATTTCCCCCAAYCTAGAGGAGTCATCTGCTGTGGTCTCACTAACACAAAGCTCCTTAAAGAAAGAAGCCTGCAAGAGAAAGCAAGAAGAACACAAGGAAGCTGCCTGGTATCTGAGAAGATGTGTTTGGAAAGATCTCCTGATCAGAAAACCCATCCTGGTTGTGTGGCACAGCTGCTGTTACGGCCRGTGGAAGAGGAAGGGACAGTTTGGTGTTCTCATTTCTTGGCTGACTGATGAGCCTTGGTCCCAAATGCAAGCATGGGATGATAAACTGTCATAGGAACCTAGTAAGGTGTAMTACTACTGGGTCATTGCTCTTGGTAGGGGTTGGTCTGCGTAGTAGATAAAAGCCTACCATGGTTTTTAGTGGCTGAAATGACCCTGCGGGCTCAGAGAACAGAGTCTCACACTAGGACAAGGAAGGCTCTGGTGTCCCTTCTTGCTGGCAGCCCGTGGTGAGATTCATTACAGAAGCACAAGAAGAGTGAAGGTTGGAACTAGTGCAATAGCCAGGAGACCCTTCCCACTTTTTCTACTATATGACATGATCATACACAGTGAATATATTATCTGCCACACAAAATTTTTTTAAACACTCAGCCAATGATCATATTTTCAAAACTTCAATTTTTCTGAAAAGGACGGTGGGGAATACCCTCCTGCTCCATCCACCAGAAGGGGAACTACTTGTGAACAAAATTAATGCCCATTGCATGTGAGAAGCTTTCCTACGGCTATACTCCTTCCATTTCTCTGCAGCCAGAAGTGGGTCCACCTGCCTGTTCCCTTTGGGGATTTCACAGGCTACCGCAGTCAAAGGAAAGGTCACGGTTTGGTGACCAAGCTGAGCACTGAAGGTGCTCAGGTCTGTTCTCATGAATAAAGAGCAATAGCAGGAAGCAGAACTTTSCAGTGCTATTCCTTGTGCTGCCACGGGTTTTCTGTGTCATCCCCAACAAGCTGCCTACTCTTGGTGTCCCCTAGATGTAAAATGGACCTAGCGGTGGCCCATCATCCCACAGGTAGTGGAGAAGATTTGTTAGTCAATGTTTGTACAGCGCAGGAGCCTTGCTGYTATATGTCACACAGAGTCCGTAATACTACCTGAGAACAAATTATATTCGTGCATAATCAAAATCACATCCAGCTCAGCCCTGATTTGAGAATCCTTTTTGGCTGGTGATGATGTCCAGAGCAGAGAGAGCACAGCTTGATTTCCAGAGCCCAGGCTGAGCTGGCAGAGCTGGCAGGTAGAAATATCTTGTTTTGACTGGTAAACTGAGCAAATTTGACATGGAAACCACTGAGGGAGAATAAATATGGAACAACAAGATGTAATTTTTACAGAGTCTCTTTTCCAACTATAACTGTACTCGGAGCCATCCCAGACTTGAACTAAGAGGTCCTGAGGTCTGGGGAGGGAAATTCAAGCCATGGTAGGTTTGGCTGAGGCTCACCCCTGTCACAAGCAGAGACATCTATAAGTGCACAATTACTTAACAGCACTATTCCTGCAGGACTGCAAAGAGCAGGAGAAACAGGAAGGGGAGGGGGGAAAGATCAGAGAAGAAAATGCGTTTTTAGCTCTGACACAGAACCAAGGCTAAATGCCAAAACCAGAAGAATAGCCTATAGGAACTGCATGATCAGTGTTCTCCAAACCAGCCTGAAATTCATACCCTGCTCAAAGCAAACAGCAGTGCTCCTACAGCCTGGGAGGAAAGGCTGACTGAGAAAAGCTGTTTCTTTCCATTTAATGGGAACAGGATCGATCACTGGACCTCCAGAATACCTGTTTATTTGACTGATCTGTTCGTGCTATAGGGCTCCACTGTCCACCATTTCTCCTTCTCACATATGTGATGTGAATTCCTTTAATGGGCTTTACGCCATCATTAAGCACATCATTTGTCTTGTCCATGTTTCTAGTCATGTTTTAACAAGTGCATGATATTTCCCATGAAATACCAAGATATAAATAGACACTTAACAAACTCCACCAAGGGCTATCCACAAGAATGGATCTTGCAGACTTCCTCACCAAATGCTGTCACTACTGCTGAAGAACCRTCTTACATCAGTTCAGCCTGACACTTTAGTAGCCTCTAACTTTTTTTCTTTGAACCAGACATAGGTGAGAAAAGTGACATGCACACACAGTCTGTCTTTCATGTAGCAGTAAAACTACAGCGTATTCCTTGGCTTTTATATTTTGTGCTATGTGGGTTAAAAACATTTTTCTGCCTAACTGGGATATTGGGAGTCTTAGAAAATGAACAATGCAGATACTTAAAGCTGCTCTGATGAACAGCTCTAGGGCTGTGGGAATATATTTTGAGTAATCAAAAGGACTTATACTAATGGGTTTTACACTCTTTTTACATTTTGCTTTCAGTGGCAGTCCCTCGAAGGCAAGTTTACCAGCAGGAATAATCTCAGAAATGATGAGCGTTATATAGATGTTAGTCAAGGAGGAAGATGGGTCCAGGTGAGATGGCAAACATCCTTCAGACTCGCTATAAACAACAATCTGCTTTTAATCAGTTAATTAATTAATAAGTATAGGAATTATTCTACTAATCAATAACTTGAATGCCTTGTATTCAGTCACAAAAAATCTGTGACT
Source organism: Oceanodroma leucorhoa (assembly GCA_030449065.1). Lineage (NCBI taxonomy): Eukaryota > Metazoa > Chordata > Aves > Procellariiformes > Oceanodroma > Oceanodroma leucorhoa. The sequence goes on along the minus strand of JASVER010000169.1, from coordinate 689,310 downwards.
AAGAAAAGAGGCAAAATTAATGGAATAAATGGTTTGTTAAAATGATGATGACATCTTTCATTTAGAGAGATATCTCAGAGCTCCTTGCGAGCCACGGTGCACTATGGTGGWGTAGCTCCAGCAGCGCTGGAAAGCGGCTGTGTCAGGGGCTGAGCGGAGCTGCAGGGAAAGACTGCACCAGCCAAGGGTGAAAAGCAAGGAGGAGGGCAACCGGATGCAATTATCCGACATGGGCTTTGGCACAAACATGAGAATCAACATCTCCTCCAGTTCCTGTGAAAGTATACTGGCTTAATGGATGCCAGCAAGACTTCATGTCCTCCACCGGATACCAAATCCAGAAAACAATGCTTGGTGCTACCAAGCACAGCTCTAGGGCAGGCACACAGATTGCTCAGAAACCCAAGTCCACTTTGACTCTGGGCTGAGACTCGGGGGAGCTCATCTTCATTGCTGTCTCTGTCACGCCACCCCAAACTCCCTCCACCACTCTGTGTCAGAGCTTCCTGGGTCTGAAGGAGGATAGTAAGGATCTTGTGGGACCACAGATGAATGCACAGATGTGTTCAACATGCAGCAAGAAGTTCACAAGCTCTGTCACACTGGAGGAAGGGACTTGTCTAATATTCTGAAATATTATTGCACTCAAAAAAAAAATGCATGAGAAAACAAAATGGATGAAAGTTAGGTGGAAGGATGCCCACTGCTGAATGGATGTTACGCAGCCAGTTCTTAATTAAACAGTCCACAGGATCCTTGTTCATTCCTTTTCCTTGTTTGATAAAGGATGGATTTGCTCTGAGGATGACGCAGGATTATATACCGGAGGAGAGTGCTGACAGTGGGGTCCCTGCCTGATTTGCTGAAGAAGCTGATAGCCATGCAGTGCGTGAGGGGGAGGCCTCCAGGAAAGGAAAGAAGATGTCTGTGTAGCTGAGTACTGTTCTCCACGACTGGATGTGTCGCAGGGGTTCCTATGTGCTCCTTCCTACGCAAGTCACCTAAACCTCACAGGTTTTCGTGAACTCTGCATGTCTCTCTCTTGGGGCGCTGGGGCTGAGCGCTCGCAGCTGTGGCTGMAATCAATAGGAGCTGTGCTTCAAACATGCAGTGTGCTGACTACAATGCTGCTAAGTATTCTGGAAAATCAGGTGTTTTGGCTGGGCACCCCACAGCAGGGGATACCTTTGATTCCTCAGAGGAGAGGTGTGAACATGTTCATGCTGTACTGGTGTGCTTGACCGAGGTTATAAAAACAACTAATTCTGTGTTGTGAGCAGGTCTGAATACAGAGCAGTCCAGAAAGCATGAGTCCAAGATGGCCTTTGCCTCCTCAGTCCCCTGCTTTGCATCAGACAGGCATCTCACTCCAGTCTGGCTCAACCTGTCCTAATGACCTGCCGTGACCACCTCAGCCAGTCCCCACTGTCACGCTCCCAGCCTGTCCCCCTCTTGAATGAAAGGAACAAGAAAGGTCAGCTCCATGTGTAAATGGCATCTATTGTGTGCTCTGTAGAGGCGTTCAGGAGGAAGCGACTGTTGGACCTTGCCTCCTGATGCACCCTCACAAGGGAACCAAATATAGATCCAGGGAGAAACCCCAATTCTGGCTTCTCTGAAGTCCTGAGTGTCTGACTTTACAGCCTCAAAGTCCTTTTCACAGTATGTATTTCCTATAAAAAGAGCAAAGTGAAAAAAACAGAAATTCCATCATGTGGCAATGTGTTAACATCCACATATGTCCCAAGAAGGACTGGATCCTTTCATTTCCTGCCACTTCAGTTAATGAAGTAAGACACAACAGCAGGAGGTTGTCATCTTCCTTCTGGATTAGCCCTAGAGAGGATGTGACCCATGGTCTGGAGCCAGAAGTCATGTAAATGGAGGAGGAAGTGAGGGCTGCACAGCTGCAGCCGGTTTTACTGATGAAAAACATCCTTTTCTTAACACCCTTTTCTCAGGAAGGAAAGTGGGTCCACTGGCAGCCCTCGTGGCATATCCACATTTTCTTTGCCCCCAGGTGACACTGGGGTTTGCAGACTTCTCCAGATAGCTCCTGCCTCCCCTTCCTCAATTTACTCCTTTCCCCAATCTGATCCATATTCACCCCTCTGCTTTCAAATCCAGAGCTGCTCCTCTTTCCTGTCGGGGTATAGGGAAAGAAGGGTGATATTTCCCACTGTAATAAGGCTTTCTGAAGTGCAGCATTTCAGGTTAACCCTGTGTCCAGCTTTGGGCAATTTCTCCTGCGGATAGTGAAGGAGATGGCTCTGGCGGGAGGAGTGCCTTCCTGCTAAGTCTCAATTCCCTGCCCCAAAGCGTGCAAAAGAGTTGGCTCACGGCACCTCAGAAGCATAGGGAAAATTGAATCTGGCTGCTCTGAGATTTAAACATTTTTGCCACAAAAGTGGAGGGGAAGAGAGCTGGAGAGCTGAGGACTAAGCCCTAGAAAGGCAGGTTTGCAGCTCCTACCGCCCCTGGGACAGGCAGCCCAGGACCAGCGCCCGCTCCCCTGCCCCACACCCCGGCCCTCCTGCAGCTGCCCCACCACCCTGGGGTGCTGCACCAGCACCGGCGGTGGTGGGGCCGTGGTGCTTGTGCCAGCCGGGCTGCTGGTGGCCCCGGGCACCCGCCTGCTGCACGTGCACCTGGGCCAGCCCTGCTGGAGGTGCTGCCAGTTTCACCCCCAACGCCTTAGGAGAGGAAAAAAACCCCAGCACGTATGTGCCTCGGCTTGTTCTCAGAAATGTCTGAATCATTTTGCCCAAAATTTTTCCCCTCCCCTTCGAAAAGTCAAAGCAAGCTGGCTGCATGGAAAAAACACATCCACTGTGGCTGAATCTTATACGCAGTGGTAAACAGGGACATTTTCAGGAAGTCTTAACAATGTGCAATACCACCAGCCTTGACTACGTAAGAAACCAAATTCCCATTCCTTCCACTACAGGACCACTAAAACCAGCTGTTTCCCAGCCACACGGGGCTGGTGGGCGAGGGCTCGGGCCCCCCCTCCGCCTCCTGCCGCATTTGTGCCAGCCAACGCAGCCGCTCCGCCTGCCAGCCCCGCCAGTTTCGGAGCCCTGAACTACTGACGATGCTTCACTGCAACACTTTATGCATCAGCAATCATTTATTTTTACAATTCTGGGTTTCAAGTGATGCTGTTACGCAAGGAAGGGCTGAGGATTTCATCCCCAGGTCCACTTAATTTGGAGTGGCCTTTGAAGAAGAAACGCTGGGGAACAAGCAGGATGTGGGGGCAGGCTGGGTCCCCAAGATAGTGCAGGTGTGATGGAGCAGAGAGAGGCTGAGGGCAGGAGGGGCTGGGGACAGAAAGGAGGGAGGACAAGATTGTGCAGCTAAGGAGGGGTTTGGGTGTCAAAGGAGAGGGGTGAGACTGGGCAAGGGTGACAAGAGCTGGGAAGCCAGGTCCGTGCTGCAGAGCAGATGAGGAGCAGGACACAGGCTCGTTTCAGTCCAAGATCCCCTAAGTGCTAAYTCTCCTTAGGGAAGTTTGAATCAAAAATTGGGCAGGATGCTGGATCCATGCTGCTGGATCCACAGGCATGGAAACATAGGATTTACTGTGTAATCCTGAGGGTTTCCCAGTCATTCCTTTTTCACCAAGCATTTTCAGACACTGTGCACACCACCCAGGAGCAACACTAGGAACCCTGCACTCTAGGTGGGCTGAGGGCAAGGAGCAGAGAATGCCCTCACCTTGCTKTTGGCTAACAAGATCTGTAAATGATGCTGGGAAACCATAAAGGGTCCCCCTTCCATCCRTTCCTGGAAGCAGAACCATCTGCTTGAAACTTCTGCAAAGTTTTGGGCTGGAAATGTTGCACCAACAGAGAGCAGCTGAGTCACTGTGGGATCCTCCTGCCATTCCTTCATTGCCTTCTCTACCCTGGGGCAATACAGTCCTCRTTTGCTTTCTTTTTTTTCTTTCTTTTTTTTTCTCCTATAGAACTAATGCTTCTGCAAGTGAGTGCCTAAGAGCACTTACAAGAACCAGGGTGCTGCTCTGAAAGCTCCCTCTCTCCCCCTCCCCTGGCCCTGCAATGCTTCCCAGACCTGATCTGCAGCATCCCCTGCTCATCCAGTCCTAAATAGTGAGCATCCTGCTTGCCTTATTATGGTCTGGCTTGCAATATACCCACCAAATATTGCCCCTCATACTGTCCATCCCCCAGGCCAGGGCCAGCTGGATGACACCCACCTGTGATTTGATCTCCCTGTGAGATACGTTGCCCTCCTCCCCCAGAGCTGAGYGGGCTCCCCAGCACACCCTGCCAAAAGACCTCGCTCTGCATCCTTGCTGATCTTGCGGTACCAGGACAGAGATCTCCCTCTTCAGCACACCAAGAGCCCTGGCTGGATCTTTCCAGACCCTGCAGGTCCCTCCTCCAAAGCTGTTCCAAATCCCCACCATAATACTGGCCAAACCCCTTAGACCTGCTTTGCAATGRCCCCCTGCCCTTTCAGTCCAACCTATCTCCTTGCTCAGCCCATGAAAACCGGGCTTTGTGGTCCCCACATGTCCCACCCTGCCACTGTCCCACATCTCTCCAACTTGGTGTGCTACTCTAGGGCTTGGGGGACTGTGGCTGAGAAGTAAGAGGGGACTGTCCAGGGTTCCCCAGGCTGGAAGGGTTTATCACCTGCACCCCAAGGACTGATGTACCTSCTGGCCCTTCAACGCCACCCCCTCCACTCCAGCTCACCTGGTACCTGAGCCCCTTGGGCTGCCCCCACTGAGCCAGGTCAGCTTTCCGGAGGAGTTGCTCCCACATTTTTCCGTCACTCCCACATGGCTCCAACTTCCCCCCGTTCTCCTGTGTGTCCCCCTATTCAGCCCAGCTCCCCAGATGAGCACGTCACACTCATTGCCACAGCACCACCCCTGAGAGCCGACCTCCTCATCGGCCTAATGGGTTTCCAAGGGGGTGGGGGAGACCGGGAGGAGAGCGAGTGGCTGACGCTTCTCAGCCGCTCAGCTTGGCCCAGAGCTAACGAGGCATCTCAAAATTAAAAAGTGAACTGCAATCCCCGGTGGGCCTGTCCTCCTTTTGGCATTAGTCGGAGTTCTCTTTCTCTCTCAAAAAAGAGGACTGGGGAGCCGTGAGTTGCATTTGGAGCCATTGAAGCACCACATCCCRGGGACGGTGGGGGTGCTGGGACAAGGAGGGCAGCCCGGGGCTGCTGTGCCAYGGAGGCACTGGCTCTCTTAGAAAGGTTGAGAAGTGCAAGATCAGCCTCACCATGGCAAGGAGCACAAATGGTATATAGCAACAYGCTCTTCCAGTGCCTCTACGCCCAAAGGTCCCCAGCCCCCTCCCACTCTGCGGGCAGCACCCGGAGTGTGTGGAGAAGCCCCAGGATGCAGAGGTGGTACCCTGCCTGAAGGGCTGAGCGGGTGGGGACAGTGCAGGGATGATTGCTACTGGGCACTGATATGGGGGAAGGATGGCAAGAAGGAAACAACGCTCCTGTAGGAGGAAGAGGTGGGGAAAGTGAGCAGGGAAAGARCAGAGAAGGGAGAAAGGGAGAGCAGCATGGTTTAGGGGTTGCATTTCGCACGTGGGAATCTGCCTGGGAAGCGTCTTTCTCTGCCTGCACCTCCAGGGTGCCCAGCACCGGCTGCTCTGMACTTCCTGCCCCCAGTGCCCTCATCCTTGAGATGCAGAGGGCTGAGGGCTCTGGCTCGTAGAGGTGCTCTCTGAACCAGCTCAGCCTGGCTCACAGGAAAGTGAGCSGTAGCTGCTTTGCTCCAGTCCTGTCCACTCCTCCTGCAGGCAGCTGCCTGTCCAGCCAGACCCCTCGGTCACCGCTGGGCCAGCCCTGAGACAGCCCCATGCTGTTCCTCTGGGGCAGATGGCTCCCGGCAGGACCTGCCACCCCTCTGAGATGCTGCCTTGGCCATTTGCAGCACACCCTGACTGGTCTTCCCAGGGCAAGAGCACAAGTGGGTGAAGAGTGATCGCCTCCCCCAGCAGAGATGGCTTACACTCATCTTGCCCAGCTGGAAGGCAGCCGAGGGGTGGCAGGATGGTCCAAGTGGAGCACGAGGGGGGCTGCAGGGCAGTCTCTTGGAGAACAGYCCAGTCGTCAGGATGCTGGGACTGGGGTTCAGTCCAGTCCCACACATCCCTGAGAGATGGCAGGTCTGCATACACACAGCTTCCAGGACTTTGCTCAAAGTGTGCCTTTTCCAGCTGCACACAATTTACTGGGGGGAACTTCGCCTTCTCCACAGCAGGGCTGTGGATGAACTAGAAGCCACAAAGGGTTAGACGCATCCTGGCGTGATCCCACTGGATTTCTCCTAGGAATGGATTTGGCCCAAAATCGTGGAGAATGGGTGAGCTCCAGGGACAGCAGTGGTGCAAGGAAAGTTCCACCTCTTTCTCCTGGGCTTGTAATGCTAATGATCTCCCGCTTTCAGAATCACCTCTCAGCCCACCCTTCCCTCATCTGTAAATGCTGCAGGGGAAATTTTGTGCAGATAAGCTTATCCTCAGTGGGAGGGGCCCAGACATGCTGAAAGTTAGGGCATCCCTGCACACTGAGCACAAAAGGCACCGTCGCTGGGGCTGCCAGCTGGGACTTTGCATTCAGGAGCAGAGGGAAGGACAAGAAAGGGTGAAAGGCAACAGTGAGATGAGTGCAGGAAAGAGGGTTACCGTTGCCTTTCTATTTCTCTGCTTGAGTGAGGGAAAATGCAGTTTGTACTTTGGGAATTCAGAGTAAAATCAAATTAAATGCAACGCTTGCCCAAAACCATCCATTTTACAGTCAGGAAGGACGCAGTGCCTGCCGAGCCCAGCCCGTGCACCGCACAGACCTGGCAGGGTGAGCAGCACCGCCTGCACCAAGCCCCGTGCCGCCTTGCCCAGGCTGAAGGAAGGGTGGACTGTGTCCTGGGGGAGTAGTAGGATGCCCTGAGGACCTGGCATCGGAGAACACAGGCTGTGAGATGGACCTGAGTTGCTGGACCTCCAGCCCCACAGCTCCCTGCTGCACCCCTCTGCTCTGTGCCTCCGTGGAGCCAGATCACCTACTGTTTTACTGTATCATAATCATCCCAATGGCTTACAAGATGGTTTTCTTGCAGTTTTTATGTCATATCTGCAGTTCTCTCCCTCATAAAGTGTGACTGCACCAATTCCTGTGATTGGGGCTGGTCAGCTAATAGGGACATTTCGTGTTTCCCAGACAGAGCCTTTAAATCAAATCCCATGTTCAAAGGAGAGAAGGGAGAGGGGGAACCCCTGTTCCCTTGCGGAGCGCTGCAAGCCTGCCCACAGTGTTCCCCGCTGCACTGAAGTGACCTCCCAGATGTCCCCTGTGCCCTRTGGAGGGATGAGCCTCTCCCCCACCCCACAGTCCTCCCTGAGGCCAGGGCCCAGCAGCACTTGGTGCTGCTGCCTGGAAGTCCCTGCTCCACGCGGGGGGAGAGCGCGGTGGCAAGGGCGGTGGGGAGGGTGTGCGTGGGGAGGGAAGGCAGTCTCTGCCGAAGGGTAAGGGACAGTGAGTGGACGGGGGCAGGTTTGGGTGAGGYGCAGGGAAACCAGAGGTTTCAGGGAGAGATGGGTTCATTCATGGGTTCACGGGAAACTGGAATACACTGAGGTGACTTCAAAACCTGATGAAATCAGTGGAGATATTCCCCCACCCCCAGCTTCAAGGAACTCTGGATCAGGCCCTTTGGGAGAAAACTCCTCCCTTGTATCACCGTGGACTTGGCCCTGGCATCTCTCCCCCTCGAGAGCACAAGCATGAATCCGCTTCCCAGCAGTGATCTGGAGAAGGACATCTTGATGTCGTTCCYGTCCTCCTGCAGGCTGAAGATTCCTCAATCCCACAGATCTCCTCGTGAGGAGGAAGTAGCATTGCCCAGAAAAGACTGAAAACAGYCAAGCTCAGCAGGCTGAAGCCAGAAGTCCTCCAAATCCCCCTCCCCGTGTGGTCAGCTGTGGTTCTCCACTGCATGTCTAACAAATGGACTTCAGTGTACCCTGGAGTACGACGGTACCCAAGGATTATTTCATGTTTCATTTCCACCAGGATGAAAAAGAGAAGGCTCTTCCCATTCTCCTTTTTGCTTACAGGACACAAGAGAGGAATTGCAGATCCTTGCATCTCCTAGTGAATAAGCAGTGAGGCCACCAGCTCCCCATGAAATATTTTATCCCATATTGTTGCTGAGAGGACAGCCTGGCAGACCTACCGACAGCCCTGCCAATGGTCACCCTAACCCTCTTCAGGGAAAAGAGCTAAAAAATCTGGCATTGGGAACAGAAGTGGAGGAGGGTGACCTGTTGTCCGCAATGGAGGAAAGTCTGGAGTAGAGGAAAAGCAGAATATCTCTGTCCCAGCAAAATGTCCCCAGAAACGTCACACCATGGACAACCCCCAGCTGTCTGCAGAAATGGGTTATGGCAGGAGGAGAGGAGCTGGTGAGAGGAGGAGGGAAACCAGGAGGCGAGAAAGAAACATGAGGGAGAAGGCAAGAAGGAGATGGGGCTAGCAAACAGTGTAGGGGGGAGAAGTCAGGTGGGAGCGTTTCACGAGGTCAGTGCACATTGCGAGCAGCCGAGCCGGCAGCACAGACACGCGACAGCCCCCRTGCTCTGCTCCCCACGACCGGCCATCGCCATACCTCCAAAGTCTGGCCTGAGGCGGACGTCATAGCCCTTCAGCAGTTTGTCCACAATCTCTTTCACCACAGAAATATTCCCAGTGGATGGGCTGAAAGACAAAAGWAGAGAGTCCTCGTCATCCCGTGTGCCACCGGCCCCGCGGGAGGGGGTCCTGGCTGGGCGGCACCGCCAGAGCATCCCCCGCGCCCCACGGCACCAAAGCACCTGTGTGTGCTACAGACCCCCCAGCCATGGGCACAGCCTCCCCATTTCCTTTCTCACTCTTATTTTCTGTCCCTGGCACAGCTCTTGGCCCCTGGCCTGCTCACAAGTCCCGCGGGGCTGCCAGGGGTCCTATGCCGTCCTTGGGGGTGGCACAGGAGTCTCAGCAGGTATTTTGGCTCCTATTCTGCAGCTCACCCCAACTCCTGGGTACTCCAAACTCTATCATCCCGTGCTCCTGCCTGGTGCGTACCAGCACCCCAGTGGTCCCACCGGGCYGGTACACCCCTCAACGCGGGCACCCCTCAACACACACACCCTCGCCCCGGCCACCGACCCACACGCTCGGGACGCCTCGCTGCGCCCTGCCCGTAGGTGGGTGCACACCCACACACACGCAGGCAGAAATTATCCTTTCTGTTCCACMAAGGCGTGCATGGGGCGGCCGCAGCCTTTCTCTTGCAGGGCTTGCTCCCCTTGCCCTGCYGCACTGGGCACTTGCTCCCAAACTCACACCGCACCGCACAGACTTGTCACGCACTGAGGTCCCCACTACACAAGTCCCYCCCCAGCAGGCGCCCTGCACTGTCACACATCCCAGTGCAACCTCTGCTTCTCAGTGCACCCAGGTATTTCTTCATACCATTGAAGCAAAGGAAAAAGCAATGCTTCTTTTTTCCTATGACCTCAACATACAGCTGATCTTTGGCATGTAAAAATTCATTTTCTGTCACTCAGCATCACCGTGACTTCTTAGCAACACAAATCAAGAGACAGAGACAGGGGAGGAGAGTCCATCTTTTGCTCTCTGTGCCAGGGCAGCGATCCTTTCCCTCCCAACCCTCTGACTTGCACGCAGGGGGGGCAGCCGTCCTCCCTAACACTGATCCAGCTCCTCCAGCCATTTCAGCAAGAAGGGAGCTCCCTCTAATAACAGCCCAAGAGCCAAAGCAAAACTGAAGGTGGGAAGCCAGAAAGCAGAGGATGCTAAAAATATTGAACCTATTCAGTGCTGCGGGGTATATAGGTTTTCTGCCTGAAAACCCAGCCTCTGTGCCACCCTCTTCCCCTGCTTTGCACGAGAAGAGACCCTGCCAGTGACAACTGCTGCTCTTTGCAGTCACCCACCACAACAGCATGTCTCCCTGTCAACACCGCCTCCCACATCCCTCCAAGTCAAGCTGGAAAGCTGCACTATAGCACTACCTCTGCCAGCCAGCCCCGTGCCTCACTGGACACCGGGGTTTGCACTGACATGTCAGTGTGTCCGCAGGCACACACGCACCGACGGGCACGTTCTCCTGACTGTACGGGGGACGTTCGGACTCCCTGCCTGTGCACACAGACATGCAGACACGGGAGAGCGCTGGAGCTCAAGGGTACAGCTGTGAAACGTGCACAAACACGTGTGTGCACGTGGGTGTGACCGCATCCAAGTCTGTGTGGAGGTGACTGTGGGTGCAGATCTTGCTCCATTGGGTTATGACGAGACACTGGGCTGTGGACACATTTTATCCAGGAGCACAGAAAAAGGCATTTGTGGGTGCCTGAGGCTGGGTTCCCAGGTGCCCAGACTCTCTGTATAGGTGTGGGTGGAGGCATGGGGGAYCACTGGGGAGTCTGGGCATGCGTTAAGGCTCTGGATGCACAGGCTGTGTATGTGCAAGGGTTTCTCAACCAAAGAGGGCTGTGTGAATGTGAGACAGCACGCTTCCCAGGCCCAGCTTTGGTGCATGGACAAACCGTTCAGCACTTGTGCTGGGGGGGGGAAGCGTCTGAGCTGCGTTCCCGAGCGTGCAGCTTCCAGGGGTACAGCTCTTCGTTGCCTTGCTTTGTTCACTATAAAAAGGCCAGAGAGGTGTGCACAGGTGGACATTTTCACAACACTGTGTCTAGGTTTGCAAGGTCCGCTCGCACCTGTGGTTTTCTACGCAGGCATGTGAGGTTTTGCAACATGCTTATGCATATATGCTCACTGTGGATTGATAGYGTGCACCAGCATTTGCTCATCTCTAGACAGTCATTCCTAGGTACATAGATTTCATTTCCATATTCATAGATTTCCATATTCATAATACAGAAAAWATATATTTCTCAAGGCATTTAGACACTTCTGTTTAGCTTCACACAGGACATAAACTCAGGAAGCAGTGTTACCTCCTTAATATAGGCAAGGAAACTGAGGCAGAGACAGTAACCAATGTGCCAGGGGCCCTGCAGAAAGCGGCAGAGTGGAAGAGGATATAGAGGCTCTTTCCTCCTCATCAACTACAAGTTGGCCTAGTGAGGGCATAAACTGGCATCATGATTAAGGGCAAGGTCTCTTGCCTCTCAGCGCTCCTTTTGATCCAAAAAGCCAGGTCCCTCCCGCTGAACAGGCAAGTTGTGCATTTGCTTAGCTGTGGGTGAGGAGCTGCRTGTAGGTGTTATTCCTGGCAAATGTGGGTCTGAATCCACTTAGGGAGCACGTACATCCAGCCTGTGAACTGGATTTTTGAATACTGTGTCCCTGACTCTGCGTGGGTGTGAATATGTTTTGCATATACACGTACACTTGCAGCCAAACATCTACATATATGCGCACCGTGCTGCTGGCTGGGATGTGTGGGAGTAGCTGAAGGCATGTGCACAYGGGAGAGTTTTGTCTCCAAGGTGTGCACAGATATACATGCAGACTATAGGCGAATATCAGGCTGGACAGAAGCAGATATAAACACACATGCAAGGACACGTCTGAGCAAAGGCTTTTGATATGGGTATTGCTCTTTACACATTTGCTTGGACACTGCCTCTAAGCATGCTTGTGTATGATGTGTCCGTACACAGTGGAACCATGGATGAATGGTGTGGGTAAGGTGGGCATGAATCTGCGCATGTGCATGTTTATAACTATGGGAACATAAATCTTTGTATATACAGATCTGCAAGCCTGTGCAGGGACCYGCATGTGTGCGTCGGGAACGCACTGCTCAGTGTTCATGGCTGAGCAAGGAAATGCCACAGCTCCCTCCCCAGCAGCCCTCATGCACGCCGTCAGCACAGAGGTACAAACCCACCTGCCTGAATGTGTGAGAAGGGAGGGTGAGGAGGAGTAGGCAGCGCTACTCCTGTGTGTGAAGGCAGTGGATAAATGCCTGTGTCGGAGCAAACAGGTGTGCTCTTCACACCTTGTCCAGGCTGGATGGGTGCCTGCACCTCTGGTTGCTCGGATCACTCGGAGTGCTCAAGGCATATACCAGGAATAGCTGCAGTTGGAGTATGCGGGGTATTAGTGCAAACATTTACACGGCTACACGCAGAGCAGGTAAAGCGTGCTGTGCTCGGTAGGTGTGTTGTGATACACATGTGTGTGCACCCGAATGGGCACGGATGAATGCGCACATGCGGGGATGTACCTGAACAGATCGCACCCACAACTAATTATGTTGCATGCCATAAATCTGYGCGGAGGCACAGACGTAGGCATTGCCTCCCGTACACCGCAGAGCCGGGGCTTTGATACAGGCACAGCACGCCTGGATGTGAGTGTGGCTGCGTGTGTGCCGTGTGCGTGCGGACACAGGCATGGCCAAGGCAGCCCTGTGCCGGGGTGCGTATGCACACAGCTCCGTGCCATGCACTCCGTCGGCTCCTACAGACACCATGTTCCCCAGCAAAACGCTTCATTTTGCCATTTTCCCCCAGGTCGCGGACAGGGGAGGGGGGACACGCTGCAAGTGGGCTGTGAGGTGGGCTCCGTCTGCAGAGAGCCTGCTCCACATCTCATGTATGAGCATCCCTCCTCCCCCTAAAATGACATGGACTGGGAAATAACAACAGCAGGCAGCAGGGGAAGCAATTTGGGGAAGGAACCCCCTCCCCTTTCCCAAATACAGATCGATGGAGAAAACCCCAAACAAAACAAACAAATCCTGTATCAGCCCCCCTATCCTCCAGCCTAGGATCGCAATCCTTACCTTTGCGCACAGCAGGCGAGACAAAGAGCTGCTAATGCGGAGACAATTCCACTCAATCTGTCTGCCTGAAATGTCCACATTTCCACAAAGACGAAGGAGGAAAAAAAATCTTTGGAGGGGAGGGGAAAGAAGGATGGATCTTCTGAAATCCCCCTCCAAAAAAAGAGGGGGAGGGAAAAAAGAAACCAACCCCCCCCAGTTAATGATTTCCTAGAGAAAAAGAATAATGAAAAAAACTAAAAAATGTGGGGGAAAAATATCCCCCCCCCTCCTTCAGTGCCAGTCAAAGAATTCGTTTCTTCTTCCTTTCAGCATCCTCTCAACAAGAGACATCCTCTGGCAATGGAGAAAATCCCAAGAGAAAGAAAAATAAAATGCCCAAAATGGGCTCAGCAAAATGTGAAATTGAATCTCACGGGTACGCAGAAGAAGGAGAAAAAAAAAAAAAAAAAAAAAAAAACAAAAAAAGAAAAAGAAAAAAAGAACTCAGCGTCCCCTGAGCACTCCACTTGGATTATTTTTCCTCCTGCTCTTTTGCCATCCGGTTCTGCAGATGTTGCATGGCTCCTGCTACCCACCTTCAGAGAAGAGGAGGAGGAGAAAGAGAGTGTGTGTGTGTGTGYGTGTGTGTGTGTGTGTGAGGGGGGAGGTGTGAGTTATCCAGCAATATGATTTTATTCTGTATTTTACCTACTTACTCCCCCCTCCCTCTTTATTTTCCGAGGGGGAAGGGGAAGCAACCCAACCCCACCGTGCTGTTATTTTATTTTAGGGAAATCTCAGGCTCATCACTTGGATGGTTTGGGGCTTTTCTGAAAGGGTTAAAAAACCGAAAAACAAATGCAACCCAGTAAATAAATAAATACATATATGTATGTGCAGAAAAAAAAATAAATCCCTGTCTGCGGAAAGAGCTGCTCTCCGAGGGGGAACTGGATGTCTCCCTAGTGCTGTTGCCGCAGCTCCTGTGGAGTTTTGCTGCTCATTGCAAAGTCACAAGAGGAGGGGAGGAGAGAGGGAGTTTGTGGATGGGGAGGGGGTCTCTCCGGGCAAATTGGGATCCTGACGTCATGGCTGACAACATTAACCCCTGCTGGCTTGCAGAGGGGATTTTTTTTTTCTTTTTTCCCAAGCAGGTGGGAGCARGGGAGAGGATGGGAAAGGTGATGGCATTTTGGCAAGCGGGGGGGATGCGCCTGGACAAGAGTGGCTTAGCTGCAAGCGCTCATGGGTGCTGTGGTTGCCTGAAATAGTGTGATCAGCGAAGGCTGAGCTTCTTCCTTCAGCTCCAGAGATAAAAAAAGAAGGTGATTTACTGAGGTTCTCTCCATGCCATGGGGCAGAGTGGTCTGGTGGCCTCCTCCTGGGGCGCTGGGGAAGATCTGAAGCCTCTGGTGGGGCTGGAGACTTCCCCAGGCGAGGGAAGCCCAGCTCAGTAGGGATTCTTATCTTTTCCTGGAGAGTGCAGTGTTATGGGTACAATACAGTGGGRAAAGGGAGCCTGAACTTCCAGAAATGCTGCTGAGGATCAGCTTGTGGTGCTGTGGCTTTGCCTGCTGAAATGGTAACAGCCATTGAAATCTTCACAGTCACAACCTCCTGTGCATCAGCTTCTGATCTTTATCTTAAAAAAGTAATACAATTAAGGAGCTCTACATCTCTACATCAGGCATGCAGTAATGTATTTCCATGGAGGATTTTTTCCTAGGAAAAAGAAGAGATCCAGCAGCACTTTGAATGCAGAGCAGAAGCTGTGGCTCCAGGAGGAAATGTCCAAGCTCTCATGCCAGGACCTTCCCAGATGCCGTCTCCTCTGTACCTGCCTGGCAGCTCAGAGCAGACCCTCCGAGCAGGTAGGTCTCCCCTCCCCTGGCACTGGCTGACACCTGTGTGTGGATGGTCACCTGGGCAGGACAAGGTCCAAAATGCCTCTGAGGAGGCTCAGGGTGATGCACAGTGCCAGGCAGCACCCTCACCCTGCCCTTCCCTGCGGGGAGATCTGCCCAGCCCCGGCTGGGCAAATCCTTGGCTCTGGGGTTCATCATGCTCCCTTCCCTCATGTTTGGCATGGCTCTTTGTGGTTTCCTCATCAGAGGCACCCCACAGATCACATACTCTGCATCCCCTTCTCCCTGGGATGAGCTGCCCTGGCTCCTCTCGGGTGCCGGCTTTTGTTCAGGTACGGTATTTACCTCTGCTGCTGCTGCCAGAGCACAGGTCTCCTGGCAGCAATGTGTTTCTGAAGCACTTATTCTGAATTAAGCTGCTGAGTATGAGGAAGGAACTCTTGGGGAGACAAGAAGCATTTGCCTCTGCCAAGGCTCTGGGTACCAGAGGCCTCATTTAGCCCCTCCTGGGCCCTTCCACTCCTCCCTTTTCTGGCCCCTTAGCACTGCTCTCTCCCACCAGCTGTGATTGCATGTTACTGGCAAAAAGGTAAGTGGAAAGCAAATGTCAGAGGCATACATGMAGAGGAAAAATTATGCTCACAAATGGTGACATTTGTGCTTGCAAGTTCACCCAGTCAGGAGCAGAAACCGTGTCACATGAATTATCTGACCACTCAGCCACAACGGGAAACTTTGGAAAGCTGATTGCTTAGCAGTGAATGCATTCAAAGAATCTGTTGTGTGCTCTTGAATAATCTACCTGAAGCCATGTTCATGAATAAAGGGCTGCTTTGGAATTAGTCACCCACCTCTGCTGAGCCTCATTAAGGCTGATGCACATTGAAACGTGATGATGCTCACTGAGGTGTTTGTTTCCTGCCCTCCAGAAGATGGGCATCCTTGAGCCCCTCCCAGAAGCCCAAATGCTGGGACTCCCTCCCCTGCTGGGGGCTGTCTGCTCTCCAGGGAGAGCCCAGCAATTGGTTTTTCTGAAGTTCATATTCTGAGCCCGAAAAGAGCTGYGAGAGGCTGCTGGAGATGACGTGCTGTGGCTATAATCACCCTGAAGAGGCCATAGAGGATTGTGTTGCTGGCCATTTGCTGTCCTCCACTATTAAATCATTTATTTTCACTCCTCTTTCACTTGTTGCTCTGCTGCAAGTTCCACACACTGACCTTCCTTCTTATCCTGTGGCCACCACTGACTCCAAGTCGCAGGCAGTGTGACAGTGTTGTGCCAAAAGCCTCTACAGATCATGGCTTATGGTCCAGAGCCACCAGAGACAGTGCAGTTCACTTTTTTCTTTTCTTTCGTTTTTCTTTTTCCACTTTTTTCTTTTTTTTTTTTCTCCAAGGTGTGGAGAACAGTTGAGTACTTGCTGGGTCTTCATCTGTGTGCTACCTTCATCTTCGGGTTCATGGCATGGGAGAGAGGATCAGTGCTGTCCTGAGGGGTTTGCATGAGCAAAGCAGCGAGGCAGTCAATCAGACTGTCTCTACCTTTTAGCAAAAACAGGGAAAGAGAGGTAGGCTGAGCTTTGCCAGCACCAAGGCATGCTTTAGACCTCATCTCCAAGCATGCAGATGCAYTCAGCAAATGGATTCTGGGTAGATATTTCAGTAGAAAGTATCCAACATTAGGAAACATCATAATGAGAACTAGCGCTAGGGAGCATCCAAAATACAGGTCCACCAGTACCACTTTGCTGTGTCACCTCCTGCCCCGAGGAGGTGTCATGTGCCCCTTTTGCAGCAGGAGGGAACAAGGAGCTCTTTGCCTTGACATCACGGTTATCACGTAAGTGCTGCTTTTCCCAAGGGCTGGCCATCAAGGGGGGAAATCTTCGCAGTTCCCTCTCCCGACCGGCAGGATGGCTGGCTCTTCTGTCAAGCCAACAACTCCCAGCAGACKATGGTTGTTCTTCTAAAGCAGAAAAGGGACAAGAGAAGAGAAAGGAAAACAAACCAGGCACTAAGCCAGAAGTTTAATAAAAGCCTGGCAGGAAGGGAGAAAATATTCCTGTGTGGAAAGTAGAAAACACCCTGAAAATAAATGAAATGTACCTCATGAGGCAGAAATAGAGAAGGACAGAGGCAAGGGAAGCTTTCCCACCTGGTGTAGCACACAGCCTCTGTTTCCTGCTCCAGCTGCGTCTGGGACTGAACTCACCCAGCCAGAGACCCTTTGCAACTCCAGCTCTAGGTTCTGGCAGGAAAGGTTTTCCTTCAAGCTATCCTGCAGGACAAACGCTCCATCAGCAATTACAGGGCCACCTAATCACCCTCAGGCGTTGGCAAGAGAAGACCACAAGTTGCTGCCCCCATGTACTAATGGGGCTGACAGCCACCAGCAACTGCTTGGACAGCTGGGACTGTTGTTTCAGCAACTCTGTGTCCTCTAACTCACAAATCACTCCTCATGTATTAGCCCGGGAGCCCCTCTGCTTGGACACACCATATGCTAGATGTTATATATTCCTGAGGAAATATCCCAAAGATAGTGTATATACAGGATTCCCTATCTTTGCTGAGTTAAATATCCTTCATCACTTCACAAGATAGATAGTGCAGACTTCTCCAGAGTAAGTGGAAATGTTGACCATTTTTAGGAACTGTGAATGGGGGAACCGGTGAGCAGAGCTTTGCATGCAGTCATGTATCTCCTCTGTGCTCAGATCTCTTTAACTAGAGGATGGAAAGTGTGGAGGGAAGGGAGAAAAGATTGTCCGTGGAGATGGGTTCATGCACCAGCTCCCATTTCAGCTTGTCTTTTAGCTTACGAGGCTGCAGACGCAGTCTGGCTTGGGCTTTCCTTCACTTGAAAAATGGTATGGCCAAGTGAAGGTCCTTTGATTATGAGAGTGCAGAAGTGCTGTGATAGCTGTGGTTGTTGAGAAGGTTTAGCTCCCACGTCTACCGTGAAAGAACAGCTCTATGCATCCTGGTCTCCCCACGCACAGGGACAATCTGCTGCAGCCATACCTGAAGGCTGGTGATGGGAGAGGTGGGTGAGTTGGGTCCGCAGGGCAGCCTTAGGGCCGACACACAGCCGTAGTGGAGCTGTGGTACCCCAGGAGGCATGAATTTGTTCCTGCATGCGTGTTGAGGGATGTAGAGCCTTAGTCATCTCATGAATGCATGTATGGCTGTATGTCCCCTGGTTACTGACTGCCGCGGAGATGGGGGCCAGCTCCTCAGCAGTGTCAGCCTGCCTGGCCCTGCTTACTGCAGGGGCATGTCGTCAACTTATCCCGCTTGTASATCTCACCTCGGGGCTGTAAACACAAACTTTGTCACTGATCTGTGGCAAAGGCCTGCTCAGGTTAGGGCTTAGCACATAAAAGGCCCCGAGTTTATTTTCTCTTCGCATTTCCACTATGGTGGTTAGGAGCGGCAGYGATGTCCTTTGGGACTGGCATTTCTGATCGTATTACAACCGGCAATGTGAAGAGCCCAAGGCAAAGAAAAGGCCCTTCAGCCCCTGCAGACAGTTAAGAAGTGCCAAAAAGTGCCTCCCAGCTCGTTGTTGTTAACGATGGAGATCTGCTCTGACACAGAGTGTGTCTGTCAGGCCCATGTCTCCCATGAGGCACCCCCGTTCCAGAAGGTGTAGCACCTCTTGCTGCTAAGGATGCTCCTTCCCATTTGCACCAGCAGAGAAGCCCCCTTCTGAGTCAAAACTCCTGGTGTGAGTCATGGAGGTCCAACAAAAAGTGCTGGAAGCAGCAGTGAARTGGATTGCAAGGATCTGGGTAAAAAACTCCACTCCTGACCACCACATGGAGATGTGGATGGTTTCAGCTCCTCTTTCTCCTTCTATCCCTGCAGCTCTCCTGCTCTGAGGAGGGCCAGGGCTCAACTCTACACCCAGGAGGCAGGAGGAGTTGAGAAACCCAGATGCCCGTCCCTGCTGGCCACAGGGACAATCTGTTCCCGGAGCAGGTGTCACCTGGAGCTGTTTCCACCCAAAGCTCTGCAGCATCCCCCACCTGCACTGAGATGCCACAGCAAATGTGATAGACGAGATCGTCCCTGCACATCACGGGGCACCTGCACTCAATTCCCCCATTAGCCTCAAGGGAGGTCAAGCCCACATCTCCTGCATCCCAAGCACGTAGGAGAGCACGAGTCCTTGTCTGTATTTTATCCCATGACAAAGCTTATGGTGGTGTCCTCCACAGGCAATGCCCCAGTGTTGGAGACAGCTGGGGCTCTCTCCTGACTTTCCCGCTCAGCTGGGCCACCAGCTCAGGGTTTGCTTGCAAACAGAGTCCCCTTGCACAGGAGAGGCGATGCATAGGGGCTTGTAGGGGTCACCCAGGAGAGTCACACTCTGGACAATGGCAGGGAAAGATGGCCAGTGAAGTCATGGRTAGAGGGCAATGTCAAGTGATGATGTCATGGGGGGAACATATAGAAGGTGCCTGAGTAAGCATATTGCTGAAGGCAGCATCCCAAAGACGTGTGAGCTGCAGAGAGGCAAATGCATGAAGGTCCCAARCTGTGACACGAGTGAAGGTGTCCATCTGGGCTTTCTACTCTGAGCAGAGCTGAAAGAGAGAACATAAAACTGCATTCAAAGTTTCCAAGACTGAATGCACAAGGAACAACTCTACTCCTTTGTTCATCATAAATTCCTGTTTTTATTTTTCAGGTGGGAAATTGAGGCAGATACTAGCTTAATTACCTGCCTACAATGCACAATTTCAGTCCTCTAAAACTCCTGCCTCCTTTTTAACTTTACGAGTATTCTCTTTGTAGAAGATTTAAAAACCCTGGACCTTTGTAAGATGACATCTGAGATTAACAGGAAAAAAAAGACAGTAAGAAGGAGAAGTTTTCCCCGAGTTGATGGTTTAAATCGGGAACCAGGAGGTTGCCCCTCCAAGGGCAGCTCTGTGAGGGACCAGGAACCCAGGAAAGCACAGCCAGAGCAATGCCACATTGCAAGAGCATCTCAGCCCCAAACACGATGGACTTGTGCAGTTGAAAAGGCAAAGGTTAGCTCTTTGGGTCTTTCAGCCACCGGTATATTTCAGCTCAGAGAGGTTTTTAATACGTAGTTCTGGTTCAGAATGAAGAGTTGTGCACGTCTGGTGATCAGAGGTACAAAATACTTCAGTAAGGGAGGAGAGGCAGGTGCCATGTCTGTCCTGGAGAAGGCTCCGATTTTGTTCTGAGCTACAGAGACTGGGCATGGGCGATTATTTATGTGAGGAGTGCAAAACTGGGTGGAAAATCTCCCTTGGWGTCAGGTGGCACCAATCCCAATGAYCRTTCCCTCCCAAGAGAATTACACGACAGTTGCCCCCCTTGAGGGAAGGCAGTTACGTTCCCGTGTCCCGGTGCCTGCAGAGCACTTAGCACAGCGCAGCCCTGTAGGAAAGGCCACGGACGCTACGACAGCAGGAAGCCCTGCACCGCAGCACTGTCAGCCCGCAGCTTGCCAGTGTCACACCGTGCCGGGAAGCCGCTCTGCKCAGTTGCTTCCCTGGAGCAGACCAGGACCCCCTTAACTATGTGCTGGATCAAGAGGTCCCCACTGGTTGTGCAAGTGTCCCATTCCCAGCTGGGAGGTCTCTGACTTCCCAAATTTGGTGTCTCTCAGTTTTGACTGGACACCTAAGCCAACTAGCAGGCTTGTTTCTGTAATGGAGACACTATGCTGAGCCCAGTTTTTAGTGTGCAAATGCAGGAGGACACATATGAAACGTGCTTTCTGAAGGCATATGCTGCTTTGGGAAAGGCRTGCTTCCTCTAGGACTCCTCCTGACTGGGACAGGGTATTTGCAATATGTCTGACTGGGAACATCATGTGTGCCCCTCGTTAATTCAGCATTTTATGTGAGATAATATTCATGTGTGCTTTCCCATGGTGTTTAACCACTGCAGYGGTTGCAAGGGACTTTGTCTGACAGCTCTAAAACAGGTGGCTGAGAGCTGAGTGACTTTTACGACCTGAAAAGGGTGATAATTGTGCTGAAATTTGCTCTCGGGAGTGTTATATGGCTGTCATGAAATGCAATTTGTACATTATAGAATGGAAGACAGTGAGACATGTGTCTTGCTCCTGAAATAGGTCTGACAGTCCATCAGCCTGCTGTTGTAAGCTTGGATCATGCCTCAACTTCTGAAGTCATTTTAGCATTCACTCTGTAGTTATGAAAACAAAACTCCTGTGTAAGTGTGCAAAGCCCCAAATTAAAGCCTGCAGACCACCAGTCCTGTGCGGGCTGAAGGTGGGGCACCTGTTGAACAAATCCCTGTGGGAGACAAGGATCGTGGCAGTATTTCCTACCGCTCCCAAGTGTCTGACTTCCAGCCGCCTGTGGGGTTGTGCCTGGAGGGATCCGCTTCCTTTAAACAAAATTCAGTGTGGGACCTCCCGGGTGCAAACCTGGCAGATGGGAAGGTAAAGGGAGGAGTTGTGTGTTAAGTATGCCTCCACCTTGGAAGAGAAAACAACTGAGATGGGCTCTGTGTTCCCTCTTACACTGGTAAGAAACTGCCTTGATCCGAACCAGCGTGACAGAAAACACAGCGCTGGTCCTACAGGTTGGCACAAGTCTTGCTGCCCGTCCCTTGTGACTGCAGCATGGGAGGGAGATGTCAAGCGTGAGCAAGCTGCATAGGGCGGACCAGGAAATCATGGCTGGTCCCAGCAGGAGCTACAGGTGTCCCCTCTCTGCCTTCACCATCCCACCCTGTCCCAGCAAAGCCAGCAGCCAGCAGTGACTGCTGGAGACCCCTCACYCTCTCAGAGCTGCCAGTCCCCCTGTCTGCAAAGTCCCTCTTTGGAGGAAMAGGAGGAAAATCCCCTCTAAATACAGTTTATTTTGGAGCTTGGGAGTGAAATCCGTGTGATGCTGTGTTGCCTGGCAACAGGCCGGGAGTGATAGAGCACAGGGCAAGTCTTCTCCAGGGCTGTGCTGGAGAGGAGCATCTCCAGCCACGGTGCCTGCACGTGTGTGCACGTAGCAGAGGGAAGGGGAGTGTGCTCCAGCAGGGAGGGACATGTCTTGGAGCAAAGGCACAAAAACACAAGAAGAACCAAGAGGGAGATGAAAGTCTAACTGAGGGTAGGGGAAAAGAGAGAAGTCAAAGAGGGAGAGAGGGAAAGGGAGCCCTGGGAAGACATCTGGGCACTCACTGGGCTGCGAGGACTCTTGGCTGTCAYCTCCCAGGGACTCCTACAGTCTCTCTTCAGATGTGTCCTAGCTTTGACCCAAAGAACTGCAGGAAAACACAGTTTTCCTCTGAGCATCAGTAGTGTTTCTTCACCTCTAAGGGATTCACATCCTGCTGCCCTCACAACCCCCAGAGACTTCAGACAAGTTTCAAAGTTGATTGCACTGATTTGGGATAAGGAACTTTTTTCCTGAGCAAGGAGCATCCACACAAGGATGCTTCACTGGGAATAACACCACCTTTCAGATAAATCCCCAAAAGGATCCCACCCCCAGTTCAGCTGTCCCAAAGGGACCACACTCRGGCTGAGGGGTCAGCACAGAGGGTGTGAGTCTAATCTTAATTTCCTTTACTTTTAACTGTCTGGAAATAAAAAAGGGAGGAAGGGAGGAAGGAAGAAAGGGAGGAATAAGGTAAATGGACAAGGAAAGCAATTGGTTTCCACCCATGCTAAATGCTTTTGGTCTGGTTAATCCCTCTCAAAGCCACAYGTCTTCCTGCACCTCTGTCCTCCCATTTGCATCCACAACAACTTTTGGGGATCCCTTTCCCCACATCAACACGCAGACAGGAGGGCACTCTCTGCCTGGAGCTAAGCTATGGCTCGGRGAGGGATGGCAGGGAGGGGTTACAGCCAGCCCTTGGGGAAGACCCCTGGGGAAGGCCACCGTGCCAACTGAAGTGACACTCGGTCCTTTCTAACCAGGAAATCCCAGCCTGTTGGTAGGTCACTCATTCACCACTGTTGACCCCTCCCCAGGGGATGTCTGTAATCCCCCTTACCCGGAGCACAGCACCATGAGTTCTGGCTGCAGACCTCTGCCCCAGACATCCCAAAGAGATTTTTTGGTGCTGTTTTGTCCCATGCATGAGGTTTCTCCACCTCTCTCTGCTTGCATTTCAGCTGGTTTTCAGCACTGAATCGGACAGGAGCCTGACAGCTCAGCCCTCCACATCAGTCCCCTGATGCCACACAAGACTGCCCCTGTACATTGCAAAAAAGAACATTAGCCGTCCCTTTGGCCGCCCTCTGGCTTTCCCTTTTGCTTTTTYACAGTAACCACACTCTCTTGCAGTGTCCTCAGGAGGAGGCATTCATCCATGTTACCTCTGGGACACATAAAACAAGGTATCTTTTCGCACTCATACAGTGAGGGAGTAGTAGGGTTGCAATAGACTGTAGTTTCCCYGTGCTCAGCTCTAGAGTCTTAATAATCAAGATAAAACTTTTAGCCCAGTTCTTTCCATCTTATGCTTTTCCACCCAGCCTGACTGAACRCAGGGTTGTAACAGGACTTCAACCTGGCAGGAAATCCCAAATCCAGTAGTTGATTTATCCCARTTTGGAAAGATGAGCAAAAATACTTTTTCTAAGTACAGCTGCTTCTGAGATGTTTGKGATAAAGCTTTGTTTTAGCTGTGCCTTTCTTGTCATTTCTAATATGAGGCAATACTAAATTTAAACTGATAAGGACTGCAACACTTATCAGAACAAAGCCTATTACAATCTTCTATCATGAGTATTGAGGAAAAAAATCAATCTCTCTCCGCAGAACATTTCCATTTTGTACCGTAAGTGTTTTCTGAGAAAATTAATCTATTGCTTTCTCTTTAAAAATTAAGGTTTGGCACAGCACCTGAGAGCATAAGGGGAGGCAGTGTTCCTTGGGCTGGTGCTTGCAGGGTGAAGTGAGACCAGGACGTGCACTGGTCACACTGAGTTTGCCTGTGTCAGCTGTGTTGCTAACCATGTCTGTCCTTGCCGTAGCCTGAGCTTCGTAAGGAAAAKAACTTTTTTTTAAGAGTGATACCCAGGAAACTTGATAGAGAGGAGGGTTACAGCGTGTTCCCTGTGCAGGGTGGAGAGGAGCTATGAATCCTTTCTCAGCCGTCCTCATGCTGGGCTGCTGTCCCTCTCACTCCACTGCCTTTTTCTCAGGCAGAAAAGTTCTTTTCTCAGGAAGAGCTATCTATAATTGAAGCAATAGCTGAAACATCTGATTTTCCACCAGCCAACACCTCCYGCTGCAGCTAGCACCAGCCTAAAGTGAGTACAAAGACATAACACTTTAGTAGCATGTTACATTTGCTTTATGCTGGTGCCAGCTGCTGCAGAAGGTAGTAGAAAGTGAGCTGAAGCTAGCACAAGAGCTTTTGGAAAGCTATTGACATAAATTTAGGCCATATCTCATATGTACTGTGAACCGAGGCATTGATATAGGGGTGCAAGCTTTCTCAGTGCACGCCCATTTTTCTTCACCAAGATGTTTCAAATTATTTCCATTCAGGTTCCAAACTGATGTTTTCTCTGCTCACCAAATCCATTGAGGGGAAATGTTTCCATCTAAAGAAAGTCCATAGGGAAAATTAACTTTTCCAAGGAAACTGCAGGGAGGCAAGAAAACAAAGCAACTGGCAGGGGAAGTATAAAGCATTCCTGCAAAGCTGCTCGGTACAAACCTCCTCCGGGAGGGAAAGGCAGTTTCCTTTATGAATGGGAAATAGGAATGGCCACAGTCATCAGCCTTCTTGTGGGATGTGCCRGCAGGGGCTTGCAGAGAGGAGCTGCAGCCCAGGCGAGCAGGACCTCTGGGTTGTGCTGTCCTGGGACCCAGCAAACCCTGGCTGGGTCAGTGGTGGGTGCCGACACCGGGGTCTCACTGGCCTCTGCCACGCTCCCACAGGCTGCCGTTTGACCCTGAACTCCCAGTTCCTGGAAACTTCATCTTTCTCTTTGCTTTCTTTGGAGTTTCTGGCCCTCATTTGCAAACCAAAAGGCTATAGGAGGCGACCTGAGGCTAGGCTAAAAAACAGGCATGGTATGGTTGCACATTTGGCAGGTCGTGATTTTCCAAAGCCAGCAGCTAGCCATACTGGGCTCACAGATATCAGTGATGCATTTTGKTTTGTTTCTTTAATTGAATAAAAGCAAATCCCACTGCTGCCTTTGCTGGGGGCTGTAGTGGACGTGTACTGCAAAGCCTAAATAACCTACAGCTCAAGCTAAATCCAGACCTTCACATCTTCTTGGGTCCTCTTCAAAGGAAGACACAGCACAACACTGCCCACGCTAAAGTGARGTGACCTGTATTTCTGCTATCCCCTTCCTCCAGTCTCTGTTACCCAGAGCAGGGACCACTCTTCTTCCACAGCTGGAGAGAACAAAGCACTTTGCAGACATAACCAYAAGGGACAGCCTCCAGAGGCAAGCCCAGGAGCAAAGACAGAGCTGGATGCCTGTGTCCCCAGGGAACCTGCACCTAGGGTGCCTCAGCCAGCAACCTCCCAGTAGAAGCAGCAGCTTCCCAGCCTGCTTCCCAGCCCACTGTCCCAGCTCCTGGCTGTGAAGTTGTTTTCCAGACCATCAACATAACAATTCTTCCAGCAAYGACTGCCCAGTTCTGCAGGAAAATCGAACCAAGTTGGTGATGACCAGATATTCATTCATAGAAACACTTCTTGCAAGGGAGCTCTGGAGATCATCTAGTCCAACCTCCCCTCACACTGCAAGCCATCCACACCTTGTAACCAGCAGGCAAAGCAAGGGACACTCCTGATCCAAGGGAATTCTTGTTTTCCCACTCTCAGGTAAGCGCTGGTTAGCATGCCATTTCTTTCTCTTCCAGCACAAGCCTTGYACCCCTTCCCCACATTGCCATGCTGACACTTTTCCCCTCCCASGGACAGAAGGGACGACAGCCTGGTGTGAGCTCGGGATCAGGCAGCAGATCCACTGCTTTCCTGTCCTTGGGAGTCAACCAACACCCTGGGGGAGGCTGTTATCTCCTGGTGGTGGCACTCACATCCACAACTCTTCTGCAAGCATCTTCACCCCGGTGGAAAGAAGCAAAGCTCATCAAACTTTCTCTTCTTTGTTTCCTGACTACCCCTGCAGGACATCYCCCTGGGAAGCTGGTGCTTTAAACATGCTCTAAAAGAAACCATGCTGGCAGCGGGCTGGGCAGCCTGGCTCTGCGGTGCCTCCGCTCCCCGCTCCCAAGGAGGAGGACGGGAGAGCTCAGGAATAAGCAGGCAGAGGCCCTGCAGCCCGGYCCCATCCACGAGCTCCCTCCAGCCCTGCACGCTCCCCTGCAGCGGCAGCGAGGGCAGGAAGGCGGTGAGGCATTGTGGGGAGTGGAAGAGCTGTTTGCTTTATTATATCTAATTCGCAGTGGAAGCGCAGGGGTCAGGAGAAGGTTGTTTTTCATGCCAAGATGTCCTGATTAAGTCAAGCACTGATGATGACATCTTAAAGGAGCTGATGAGGGGGAAATCATCTCCYGGCACTGGAAGCTCTGGGGAAAAATTACCAAAAAATGCCCTAGTTAGGGGTCAGCATCAGTGGGGCACATGCACATCCCTCCGTTGCCAGCCTGCAGCCCCCAGGAAAGGAGAGCGTTCCCTCACAACTCGGGGATGACAGCCTCTGTTGACATGGCAACGCGGGATGCTGCGGCGGGGATRGCCGGGCAGGAGTTTGCAATCGGCGGAATGGGGAAATGTTTGATAGATTAAAAAAATACCAATCRCAGGCACTCTCCCTCTCTCACTCACTCCACCTCGTGCTGCCAAGTTGAATAACGATGTTATTGTGGTGGGAGAAAAACAGCATAATCTGTACCCCAGCTGTCAGGGAGAGGGGAGAGAGAGGGTTTAACCACTTTTCTTCTTGATATCCCCCCATTTTCTTCCCAACATCTCGCCCTGGGGAGGCAAAGCCGGG